>MNCI01006084.1:0-32397 GCA_015680685.1 Gnetum montanum | reverse complement strand
TTTGTTTAACTTGAGGACAAGTTTTCATTCAATCGTGGGGGTATGATGAGTCATAATTTACTTGGGCTTGATGTCAAAGCCTTGTTATTGAAGCCTTGACATTAAAGCCTTGTATTAGAGCCTTATTATCAGTGCCTTGATGTCAGATCCATGACGTTGGATACGCAACATTAGAGCTGCAACATCGGGTACACGATGTTGAGGTCTAGATGTGACATTAGGTATTTAACATTGGGGGTATACACTAGCCTATAAATATAGCACCTAGGGTCCCAATTTGACATCAATTTCATAGTTTTTTAGTTAGAGTAGTGGAGCTCTTGTAGTTTTTTATCTCTAGAGTTAGAATATTTTCTAAATACCTGCAATGTGATGTTTGTAATGATATGAAACCTTTGTTCGAGTGTGACATACTTGGACACATTACATGACTGGCAATAAAAATCAAGATTACTCCCATCATTGCTGAATCCACTTAGATTATTGCTTTAATTATTTACTACTTTCTTTAGTTAAATGTTTTCATTTATTACTATTTCCTATTTTTATTATTAAGCAAAATGCATATGCCTTAATCATGAGCGTTTAAGTGTAGATACTTGGTAGTCCAAAAGTGTATTATTTGGCATAACTAGTGACATACACTTGGCAATCCTAGAAGTAGCCTCACAAAGTCCAAAACGTGTACATATAATTAAGTGTGGGTACTCATTACACATAGGCTAGTTTAGATCTTGTTTTCTATCATTCATTCATTTAATTAATTCATCTATTTACCATCATTAGGAGTAGTGTAGAAATTATACAACATCATATGCCTCACTGTAGACTAAACCATACTTGACAAAGCTACCACTAATCTAAGTGGAAAGACAATGAACTATGATTAGAGCATAATGACCTAGATGCCACAACTAGTCCTGTCCATGGAATTTGACTAGATTGTGCATGAATGCTTGTGATTTGTATGGTTGAGCATAGGGGTACCTCACCACTCATCAACATCGTTCACAAGAGTAGATGTAATGGTTAGCATCCCTGAAGATTGTTGGCCAATATAACCTTGCCATCAGGATTTTAATGATCATGCATATCCCAACATAGTTTCCTCCACAAGGACCTTCATGAGTGTCTTGGAGAATATGTAGTTAATCAACATCAAGAACACACCAACGAACTAGGCCATTGGTACACACCTTGTAGAGGTGTCTATTGATCTCCATGAAGTGTTTTACGTGGTGAAAAATTTACTATTTCTTCTAGTGGTCCAACCCTTGTGGCATCTCTTGAGTGAGAAGATAGGTAAGAATTTTATTATACCATTTAGGTTCATCAGGTAATTGTTTAGTTATAGCCCTAGAAAAGAGGAGTTCATCAAGAAACATATCAGACAATGGATTTTATTCCTCTTTATTGTCCCATTGCAACTGAGACAAGTGATCAATGACAACGTTCTTAGTATCCTTTCAATCTAACATTGTAAGATTGAATTCCTATAAGATCACCAATCGCCATATGACACAAGGGCTCACCATTTGCTTATTCATCGGGAAGTAGATGGCACTATGGTCCATGTGCACAAACACCTTGTACCCAAGCATGTAATGCCTAATGTTTCTAGAGTAAACACCATTGTCATCAACTCTTTCTATGTAGTGGTGTAGTTTAGCTGTGTACCCATAATGATTTGGCTAGTGCAATGGATGTAGTATGGACATTTGTTATCATCTAACTACGTAAGAATAGCTCCCAAGGAATAATTTGATGTGTCTATCATGATATGAAATGGTCTAGACTAGTCAGGTGCTTGTAGGATTGAAGTTTCTACAAGTTTCTATTTTAGCTATAGGAATGCTTTTTCACATTCTGTGGTCTAGATAAAGGAAGCATATTTCTTTGTTAGCTCCACCAATAGTTTTTTGATCTTAGAGAAATTTTCTATGAATCATTGGCCGTAGCCAATATGTTCAATGTATGATCAAACATCTTTGATAGCTTCTAGTTGGTGGGATATTCTTTGGATGATCCTTATTTTCTTAGGGTCTACCTCAATTCTTGGTTGTGATATTCTATGCCCTAATATAATACCCTCCTGGACCATTAAGTGAATTTTTTGCCAATTGAGTTGCAAGTTGGTTTTAACACATTATTTTAGCACTTGCTCAAGGTGGTCTAGGGCTTACTCAAATGTAGCTCCATAAGTGGAGAAGTCATCCATGAAGAGTTCCATACAACTTCCAATTTTTTGTTGAAAAATGCTCAAAATTAGACATTGGACTATAGCGAGAGTGTTGCATAGACCAAATGACATCTTTCAATACACAAAAGTCCTTGAAGGATACATGAATGTTGTCTTCTCTTGGTCCTCTGATGCAATTTGAATTTGGTTATAGCCACTATAACCATCTAGGAATCTATAGTAGCAATGCCCAAGTATCGTGTTTAGCACCTGATCAACAAATGACAATAGAAAATGATCTTTGAATGTTGCCATATTCAGTAGCTGAAAATTGATACAGACATGCCACTTGCCACCTTTCTTTGTTACAAGTATGAATGGACTAATCCACTCACTATCCACAATGGGATAAATGAACCCTGCCTTCAGGAGTTGTTTGATTTCCTCCTTGATGATTTGATTCAGTTTAAGATTCAATCACCTTTAAGGCTATCTTTTTGGCTTCATAGTTGAATTAGTGTAGATGTGATGCTAGCATATCATAGGATCAATCCATGTGAGTTCAAGATATGACCAAGTAAAAGCTGCTGACCATTTTCCAACTACATTCAATAGCATCATTTTTTTTTCTTTGAAGCAAGATTTGTGTTAATTATGACTGGCTTCCCATTTTTTTAAAATACATATTCCATTTCGGTTAGTAGTGTTTTCAGTTCAAGGAGCTCTTGCTTGAAACTTTTATGAAATTTCAACTCTCCCTAGTAGGTATCATCATTTGTATCATTAGAGAGTTGGTGATGAATGTGCTCAAGTTCGTCCATGCCTATAATATATGTGCATGTTAGGCTCTCAGTTGATTCCATGCAAAGTGTTCTACTCTCAAAATCAGTAGTCAGCCACTGGGTACCCTCCTATTTTGTGGTTTCTATGTATAGACACCTTTGAATTTTTTATTATGGTGCACACTACTTGCATGTAGAGATAGATGCTTGCTTTATGGCCCAAATTTTTTGCACACAATTGCACCTTGTATTGCTATACGCGATGCATGGAATTTCGTTCTTCTCAATCTTTCCAAATATATTTTCTTTGGATATTTCCAAATGAAAGATCTCTGATATCCATTTTGGCATCAACAGTGCTTAGCCATGCCCTTCCCATGATGATTGGAAAATCCCCTTTTCCGTTCTCCACTTTGATTACTAGGAAATCACTAGGATGATACCACCCATAAACAATGGTCACAATGTCTTCTACTAGTCCCAATGGAATAGTGATGAATTGGTTTGCCAGTTCTAATCTTATGTTGCTCTTCTTGAGAGGAGGCAAGTTCCATGCAATGTACATCTCATGAGAAATTAGATTGATGCCATAACCTGAATCAAGAAGAGCCTTTCATGGTTCATTTCCAGCAATCTACAAATAAATCAGAGGACTTTCAGGATTGGATAATTTCTTGGGAAGGTTTCTAGCATAGATCCAATCAAATACAATATGAGTAAGCATGATGGTATGGATCCTAGGTAGATTTTGATTTGAAGGACTCAAAGGTGTTTGCTATTGAGGAAGATGCAGGGATAGGGTTGTTAACTGTGGGTGTAATTGAGGGTTAGGTGGACTATGAGGTTGAAAGAAAGGTCTTTTCTTTGATTGAGTATTCGACCCATCCAATTGATGAACTAGTTGTAAGTTAATAGTCCTAGTAGCATTGTGTTGTTGCTGTTAAGTTGGTAATTTACCCTACATAGGTGGAGCATGTGGTAGCTGTGCCGTTGAAGTAGGAACATGTGCAAGGATAGGAGGAGGATAAGGGTAAGAGGTGGCATCCCTTTCTTCATGTGGAGAATGAGTTCAATAATAATCAGAAGGATGGTAGTGAGGTTGGAAAGTAGAGACATGACTAGAGGAGTCACGTGGAGACAAGGGTTGTTGAATGTAGTAACCATATGGATCAGGTTGTCAATAAGGGTATTACTGCCTTGGTGGTGTCAATGCCCATAATTGTGGTTACTACCACTGTTGATACTCCTCATATGGTTGTGGTGGAGTTCCATTGGGATAATATTATTGTTGCAGGTGAAATTACCTAAAATTACCTTGAGGATAAGGTAATATTCTAGATGTTTGCCTTTTTGTTAGTTATGGATTCAAAGCATACACCCCCAGACTCCTGTATGTGTGACACTATAGGGCAACGTCCCTTAGGATGTACATACTAGTAGACATCACATCCACCACCATCATCTAATTCACTTTTCACAACTTCTTTTATTACAGCAATCTTGTCGTTGCCTTTTTGAGAGTAAGCCGCGCAGGGAGGCAGACAAGACACACGATTTCAAGAATTCCAAGCAACACAACTCATCAGCAATGGCAGATACCTCACAAATGACAGGTAGCTCTAACCCTTACTTCCGTAGGGTGCATGAATATTGTTCTACGTCTACAAGTGGTTCGAGTCCATTACCGGTACCCAAGCGTACTGAAATATACGATAGATCTTGTTTAAAAGTCATAGAGTCATGGAAGGAGATGTATATGTCTGAATGTGACCTCGAAATCTCAGGAACAGGTCTACGACAGTAGCCGTTACTTTCTTTTCACGACCAGAGGTTGAAATCTGGATCCAAAAAGGATTCCATTACATACATCTCGCTGAATTAGCTGTAGTATTACATCCGCACTTTAACTATAGGTTACAAGCTCCATACTGGCTTGTCGTTATAGATCGTAGGTTTAATACGTTTGAAGATGCATTAATTACACAGGCTAAAGGAACCCTAGCCGAAGATGCTGTGATCATTACTATCCCAAACTTTACACTATCACTACATGATCCTCATCTGTTTGAATCTTTAATGATTATCATCTATATGCCTGTTGATATGTTACCTAAATCTATATATGCTACAATATCTACTAGATTAGTGTTTAAAATATTTAGTCATACTGCCATTAAGACTCTCTGCCCCTTTAATGAACAGAAAACCCAAGTAGGTTCACCAAACATAGAATACGGTCTAGAGATTGATACAGAAGATCTACCAGTCCATACCAAGTACCCGGATCTTTCCCAAACATTAGAATCCTATTTCAAATTAGAGAAAGCCCGGAACAAGAATACAAAATGTAGATATAAAGTCAATCTTCTGCCGCCTAGATTCTCTGAAATAGATCCTTTGAATGCTGCACATAAAAAGCCAAAGCCAAAACTATTTCAGAAACCTATAAGAATCCAAGAACCTACAGAACATAGACCAAATCAGGAATCTCAACTAGCTAGCCTACAAGACACTATCCAACAACTCCAACTTCAACTTTCCCATTCTATAAGAAAGACAGAATTGTTAGAATTAGAAATGGATAGGGTAAAACAAAAGGCTAAAGCTAAGGCCAAGATAATTGAGTTAGATCCTGAGAGCTCAGACGAAGAATCGTTACCCGAATCAACAACATCTTCTTGTATGTTTCAACCATCTACAGGAGATCCCTCGTGTCGTCATAAAACATTAACAGAAATAGATAATCAATATTACTGTAGTGAATGTGATGCACTCCTTAAAACCTGTAGGATAGAAATGAATAGGACAGACATATCGAGAGATACGTTTAGAGATCATCAAAATCGTCTGACACCATTAGAAGTAAGAGGGTTTGATTTTGTCCAAAACAAACCAGAAGGTGTACCTGAGGAAGAATATGTCTATACTCTACATACTAAAAAGTCAAAAGCAGCTGACAAACCTTCTGACACAATTTTCCTTCTTAATTGGACAAACACTGCCTTACAAGAATTAGCATATAGTAATAGAACGCAAATGACTGTATTAGAACGTATGTATCAGTTAAATAGTAATACAGATTTAAATACAGGATTGATATATAGAAAATTAGAAAGAATGTCTGGCACAGGTCCACAATCTCCTAAATCACCAAAGCTATCGGCTCCTCCTTTATCCTCAACAGAGTCCGACATTGCAGTCTACTTTCCGACATCTCCACCCGCTTTAGCTCATAAGGATATGAAGCCTTTAAGCAACACCAAAGACTCCAGAGAGCTAGGAAAGGCAAAGCCCAAATCCATATGAATGCTGGAGATAGTTCCCAAAGTGGATCGGAATAAGAATTAGATGATGACAGGGCCGAGGAAGCTGTTCTCTTAGCACGAACAGGAGAACAAGTACAGGAAGCCACGGAAGCCATGTTAACACAATCCCGCAAAGCTGGCGATGTCCAACCAAAGTTTAACATGGATAACAAGGACCTGAAAGAACGACAGGATGTCTTAGATGCCATCCAATCTTATTTAACTGTCCAAATAGATTTTGCTAAGAAATCAACATTGCAAGCGATTATGAACGCTACCTATAACTTCCAAGGAAACTTGCGAAGATGGTGGAGTCATATTCCAACTGCTATCAAAACTCGGTTGATTTCCCAACCAACAGTAATTTTCCTTAATGCTATTATCAAAGAGTTTATTGGATTTAAAGCCAATTTAGTGGATGTTTATCGTGATCGTTTCTTTAAGGCTCGATTACATAAAATCCAGCAATTATCAGGATTCCTTGACGCCATGGAATCTTGGTATTATTATGGTAAACTCACACATGAAGTAGCAGCCAAGGAACATCTTATTGGGTGTCTTCCTCAACCATTCTGCAATACATATATGGCAGAATTAAAGAAGCAAAATATCTGTATAGCGAATATGAGTTTTGGATAGATTAGACAATTCTTAGAACAGACTAATAGAGAGTTGTGTTACACACAGGAAACACAACAATTAGTTAAAAAATTAAATAATAGATTAGGTAAAAATTTGTGTTTAGAATTATGTCCTGAAGAAAAATTCAAAAACAAACAAAAAGAAAAATCACAACGACAATGCTCCAACTGTCGTAGAGGATCTTCATCCAGATCCAAACCAAAGAAACAATGGCGGAGAAAAGAACAATCTTCTCCACCATGAAGAAGAGTAAAAAAGTATCCTGGATTCTTTAGAAGACGTCAAAAACCTATAGGACGTAGAAACGTAAAATGTTTTATTTGTGGAGGACCACATCTTGCTCCAGACTGTCCTAACAAAGATAAGGACAAAAGGAAGGTTCATTTTATTAGAAAACATAATCTTCAAGAAACACATTATGAATGGATATCAGATCCTAAAAAGGAAGATATTTATTTCAATCCACGTGAAGATTTATGTGAATCATCACCCTCTGTTTCGGAACAGGACGATAGTCCAGATGAATACTGGAAAGAATACGATAAGGGATTAGCCTCCGATTATGATAATAATCCTTCTGATTCATCTGACGGTGATGTTTATTACTGTAATATGAACCGTGCATCCTCCTTGAAGCAGACGTCTACACTAGAAACAAAAAGGATACAGGATGAGTTAACATTAGCTAAGATTAAGCTAGATAGGTTAAAACATAAGTTAAAGCATACACCTATAGAAGATCTAACAGTTTATATTCAGTTAGATAAACAGGTTAGAGAAAAAAAGGCTGAAATAAAAGCCTTGAAAAAATATGAAAAAGAAGTAAATCCAACGTATGATAGCCAACCTTTAGAATCAGAAACTGAACAAAAGGAAGAATTAGAAGAATGGCTACAGGAAGAAGAACAAAGACATCAGCAAGTACAACCTCAAACAAAGACCTGTAATCGGAAGATTAGGATTAAGAAATTACGAGCTTTTATCGAAAAAGCCCAAAAAGAAATAGAACAATTACAGGCTGAAGAAGAGGCTGAACAGCAAGTGGAGTATGAACAAGAAATAGCTCAGATCCATATGATCAGAGTGAATCAAAATGAAAGAAAGGTATGTACTCCATTATGCACATTTTGGATTAAATTAAAAGGTTTTAAACCATATCCTGTAGATGCATTAATTGACTCAGGAGCAGAAATCACTCTCGCCAATGAAGCAATTATACCAAAATACTTGTGGCAAGACCGTGAACGTTTAATCGTAAACTTCAACAAAGCAGCCACTACGGTTAATCGTAAGTATTCTTTACCTATACTGCTACCTGATAATTCTACCTTTCCTTTACAAATTAATGCAATTAGCTGGCTCTCATATGATATGGTTATAGGAGTAGATAACTTAGCTTTATTAGAACCCTATATGATTACTCCTAGACATGTATACTTAGGTAAGTATAAGTTTTCTAGGACTTTTACTCCAGTAAATAGGTTTACTAAAACAAAATATAAAATCCCAAAAACACAGTGGATTGTCAACCAGATCCAATCCCACAAAACAAACTTTGATCAACTACGCGCCAAATTACTTACTGTTGCGAGTGAAGATCCAACAGCCTTCCGGCACAAAAAGCAACATTGGTGCAAAATTGAATTATTAGATGGTGTGCACCCAGAAGCAAAAGCACATCACATAGGAATGTCCCCACAATTAAAAGAAGAGTGCGCCCAAGAAATCCAACAACTGCTAGAAAAAGGAATGATACAATCCAGCACTAGCATGTTTTCTTGTGCTGCTTTTTATGTTAATAAACGTGCTGAATTAACTAGGGGTAAAAAACGACTAGTGGTTAACTACAAACCACTAAATGCAATCATTAAATCGGTTCAACATCTGATCCCTAGTAAAGATGATTTGTTCCAACGCTTACAAGGGACACACATTTATTCAAAGTTTGATCTTAAGAGTGGATTTTGGCAAATCCAGATAGTACCAGAAGATCGCTGGAAAACTGCTTTCACTATTCCACAGGGTCTTTACGAGTGGATGGTTTTACCCTTTGGTATAAAAACCGCTCCTTCCATCTTCCAATCCTGCATGGACGCGATCTTTAAAAATTACCCTTTTATATTAGTTTATATAGATGATATTTTAGTAATGTCAAAGAATGTTGAAGAACATCAACAGCACTTAGAAAAGCTTTATGAGCTTATAGACCAGAACGGTCTAGTCCTTTCTCCTTCGGAGAAAAAAATACAGATTGCCGTTGATGAAGTGAATTTTTTAGGTGTAGTAATTAAAAACGGGCAAATTAGTCTGCAACCACATATTCTGGCAGATATTAAAAAATTTCCTGATATCATCACAGACAAAACACAACTGCAAAGATTCCTCGGGTGTTTAAATTATTTATCAGGGTTTTACAAGGATCTTGCCAAGGATCGCAAGATTTTAAATCAACAACTAACGAACAACCCTCAGCCATGGAGTTAAGCTCATACTGATGCAGTAAAACATTTAAAAGAGCAGTGTACAAAGCTGCCATATTTACGGTTACCCACAAATGGAAAATTGATTTTGGAAACTGATGCATCAGAAGAATTCTGGGGAGCAGTCCTCAAGGAAGAATTGCACGGAATGACATATGTGTGCAGGTACGCAAGTGGTAAATTTAACCCTGCTGAGCTTAATTATCATTCCACACATAAAGAGCTCCTGGCCATAATCCGAGGTATAGAAAAATTCCATCTGTTTCTTCAAGAACAGGAATTTATCATCAGGTCAGATTTAAAATATTTTGATAAATATTTACAGACTAAACATTTAAATAAGGTTGCCCATACTCGTCTTATTAGATGGTCTTTATTTTTAGCCAATTTTACTTATAAAACACAGTATTTAAGTGGTAAGGAAAATAATCTGGCAGATTATCTGACCAGAGAATTTCAATACTAATATTGTGTTTCTTTTGCAGCAACATACTTGCACGAAGGATGGGAGCTTCGTTCAAGCCATAAAGTACTCCCGTGTAATTTTCATCATCTATACTTAACGCAATCCCAAATAACTGGTGTGCATATGGATGCTTCTGATGACTGGTCTGTATATGTTTATAACTCTTATGTTTGAGATATGAGTCCTCATGTCTCTTACTCTTATTTTGGTCATCCTAACGCTGTTCTTGATGACCTTTATCCACCCATCCATGTAAAAACCAGCATTCATGCTAATTTACTTACCACTGATTGTTTGCATCTAACCGAACCAGAAGAAGACTCTCCCTCAATAATCCATTGGCCAAGGTTTAAACCTTCTGACTGTCATGTCTACCACATAGACTTTACCTTTCCTCTTGATTGTCCTCCTGACGATCATCCATTCTGGGAATGGTGGACACTTTACAGCCATACCATCAAATATTATCCTACCAACTATAATCCTGCCCATATCAGACGTCTGAGAGCCGAACCACATGGTGACTTCAAATATTTCACTAGTTTCGAGACTATGGCTCACTTCGCCTTCCAAGACTATTATCCTTCATATTTTATTACGACAAGTTTATGCAGGCGAACAGATTGGGAGAACCCGTGGCGTTTGGCCTGGTACCAGGACGTCCTGACTGCAACAGCTCACGAAATCAATATGCACTGTCAGGAGAATCATATCTATCCATCTACTCTAGAGCCCTATAATTATGATCCAGCTTTTCGTCTACTCCACAGTGAAGGAGGCATAGGGCGTGTCAGATGGCATAATCCAGGACTTGTCATGTTAGCTCCATCCTCCGATGACGACGACGGAGATAACGAATCCGAGGCACCCACGACTCCAAGGGATAGTGATGACAGCGGTGCAGAACAGTAAAAGTAGGATATACAGTAAAAGTGGATCCTAAACAGTAAGATTTGTAATCAATGCATATCCTATAGTGCGATATGCTGTGTCAGCATCCACTTACCTCTAAGGCGGTTCCACTCCTATATAAGGAACCCCTCTCTGCATTGTAAAACACGGAGCAGCAGAGCATTCAAGCAAGAGTGCCTAAGAGAGTCTTAGTCTTTTCTGCAAGAGTCAGTCTTTTCTTTTCTGCATGTTTGTGAGAGTGTCTGCTATCAGAGGTATCTAAGGGTGAAGCGCCTTGCTCTCCTTAAAGCATCCCTAGTATGCTGTGTGTAAATCCTGCAGAGATATCGTAACGAGCTGCGTTGTGCGCCGTTGCAAGCATTCCTACTGGAATAGAGTGTATGAGTGTTTGCAGAGACATCTCAGATTGCTGCGCCATGCGCATCTGAAAGCATTCCTGCACTATGTCCATGTAATATCTGTACCTATACAGAAGTGTGCTTAATAGATTGGACATTGGTTTGAACGCATTTCCATAGCTTGAAATCTGCTATCCATGGAGTGCCATAACTAATCAACCTTGATCATAATTTTAGATTGAAATTTTTGGAGTGGCAAGGTTTTTCTATTCACCACCTCATCAGATGTAGATTCATCCTCACTATTGCAAATTTGAACCTCCCTCTTGCAAATGGAAGGATCACAATTATATTCTTTTGCACTTTCTCTTTTTCTTAATTCACCCTCCTCTTTAGCTACTTGCTTAATTAATCTTTGTATTTGATGGACACTTACTTCTAATAGTTACCCCTGGGTGTAGACACCAAGGGTTCTCCTTGTTTCTGATCGAAGCCCATCTACAATGTGGCAAAGTTGATCTAGTTGAGAATAATCATGGCCAGGACATTTGTGCATTAAAGAATAGTATAAGCTAATGACAACATCTAAGGGTTTGTGTGTTCCTTGTTTCCATCCTTGGATATTCCTTCTCAAATTGGACACTCTAGAGTATGTTTGATATTTATCATTAAACAATTCAAGCATGATACTCCATTATCTGATAGATTTTGGCTCTAAGGACTAATACTAATTCTCTACTTCTTTGATGAGTGTCCTTGGGAACAACTTAAGTTTTTGACACTCATTTTCTATATTCTGTAAGGCACATGCATCTTGAAAAGCTTGGATATGATTTTGTGGATCAGATTTATATTCCCCTTCGAATTGAGGTATATTGTTCATGTCTAGCCTTTTGATCTAACCATCCTTCACATGCCTTGTTGGAATTCGTACTACCTTTGTGATATTAAGTATACTTTAGGTAGTAAGCAAAGGCTCATCAAGGCCTTGATCATGGTGCTACGATGTCCTCTACTACCCCTTCATTTATGACAATGTGTCTCGTTTGAATGTCCATGCCCTTGATCTTGCCTTTCTTGATGGTTTCTTTGATCATTTCGGTCCCATTAGTCATTATTTTCATTTCTGTCACCTCCATCATGGTCTCACCTCTTGTAGTTACGGTTAGATCCAAAAGAAGAAGATGATGATGATGAAGGGGAAGAGGAAGGAGGACTAACAACATCATAGTGCTTGCTACACCTCTTCAGTGATCGCAGCTATGATCACGATCTTGTTTCTTGTCTACATCTCTACCTTGACTTGCCTCTTTGAATCCTTCTTTTTCATTAGATCCATTCTTACTAGAACTAGGATTGTGAATTGTGGACTACAAGTTCTAGTTTTAACCTTCTTCCTCGAAGTCAAAGAGAGGAACTTCACTGAATCAGAAACCTCCAGAGAAGGGTTCCCCATCATCTTTTTGGTATCACAGGAATGGAGAATCATTAAGTTCTTTTCCCTTCACAAATTCATAGCATTGTTCTAGCTATCGATAGATGTTGTGCTTCAGTGGCATGATAATTCCTAGCATCAGTATCTTGCACAATATACTCAACACGATGTTCCTAGAGATCCCATTGTATAAGCATTTATTGAAGCATTGTAGGAACAGATTGATTGGGTGGCAACACAATGTTGCCCTCTATGTCATGCCACCACAGCTGTTCATCCTGATATAGCATGAAGGTAAAATGTGATGCATACCCATCGCTCCTATGAGAAGAATACATCTTATGTTAGAAAAATAAAAATCACAATGTGCTTCTAAATACTGTTGTAGTAATCTTAAGATGTGATATGACTCTAAGGTTCATTCTAATGATTTAAATAATTTCACTAGGTCCTAGATAGCATACAAAACAATCAAAAGTTCCTCAACAATGACATTAATGATGAGCGGCAATGTACCCCTATGTTCAACCATATGAATCACTAAGGCATTTATGCATGATTCGGTTGAATCTTGTGGACCTATAGTTCTCTAGTACACTAGTTCTTCTAGGAAGTGAAATGGGCATTGAGAACATTCGTTGTCTTTCCAACTACACTTGTGAGGCTTAAGGGTATGGTTTAAGTGTAATTGAGGTACATGTTTTTTCTTGTTTTATGTTTTATAAGTTTTAATCGCCTACAACATGAATGAAAGGTAGAGTAATTTAAGATCTAATTCATTTACTGCCTAACTAGCCTAACACAAGCAACCACACCACTTTTCTAGACACATCCTAAACACATATAGTGTTGCTAGGCTACCAAACATTAAGCATTGCTGGGTTACCAAGTACTATATGTATGCTTGAAGTTGTCATGCTTGTGTTCATTAATAATTAGAAATTAATTACCTAATTAAAATGAAGTAAAGTAAAGTGCATTAAAAGAAACATTAATCTATTCTCAGTGTTGCAAGGATTGTCAAAAGAGTTTATTTTTATTCCCATGACACTGCTGCACTCAAGTACATCAGTGGTCAAACAAAGAATTGTACACACTTAGACTCCTTCTACAAGCACTCAGAAAATATTCCAACTCTAGAAAAAATAAACTACAAGAGATTTTCTACTCTAACTAGAAATTGCAAAAAACTAAGTCAAAATTAAGAGCCTAGGTGCTATATTTATAGGTCAACGTATACCCCCCAACGTTAGATACTCGATGTCGCATATAGGCTTCAATGTCGAATACCCAATGTTGGAGTAGATGAAACAATGTGATTCATCACCATGCCTAAAGTTCCCCTCTAACTAAGGCCTTTCCTCACTTCTTAATTCTCTTTTCTTCTCTAATAAGGAATAGTGGTTGTTCTATGAAAGTACTCTTATGTTTCAAGGGGGTGGACTAGTCTTACAATGGCAATGCAAAGTCACGGAACGTGGTTGGTTTTGGTCTGGACTAAGGATGAATCTTATCAAGTCATTTAACTATAAAATTCATAAGGGACTTTATGTGACCTTAATCAAGAACTTCATTCCACTCTTTGTTTCTTCCACATATTCTTTCCATGTCTCATCTCACTACCAGTTTCATGTTCTTGATTGATATCCTAGTTTGATGTGTTGAAATTCTTAGGTAGTTTCTTTGGGGTTTTTGTACTTAACCTTTCATAACAATTAATAATCCATGGGGTCCATAGACTCCTTGGTTTGAAGTTATGCAAGAGAATAAAAGGCCTATGCTTACTTTGGGGAGGACCCACTTGCATATCTTTTAGTTGGATTAGTTAAGTTCTTTATTGTTAGACACTCGTACAGTCAAATCCTTTTGTTTACCTCATTAATGACATCCAATTGTGTGCATCTTCACAACATTTTTCAATGAACTTTCCTTTTTATTTTTTTGAATTTTTACACCCTCTTCAAATATTTCCTTGTGTAGAACTTTTTTCAATTTAATGGATCACTTATTTATGTTACCCTATTTGTTAGTCTTCTTGCTAACACTACTAATGACATCAATCCACCATAATCACAACCTAGCCGAGTGTAATTATTGATGAGACTAAATACTTTAAAGCTATATGTTACACATTGCACACTAAGCCATGATTTTGTTGTGATCAGAGTGGAAAGCATAGACTGCAAGTGAGACTATCTTCACCAAGGATGATGCAACAGTACCACATGATGAGGACCATTCATGATCGTTGGATCTTCTCTCTCACTCTTTAGTTGCCAAGAGGAGTTGGATGTCATTTTTGTCAAAGGTTTTCTCTTCTCTTATCATGAACACCCAACCTTATAAAAGATTGTAATCTGTACACTTAGGCACTTAGGAGTCTATCTGTTCCATCTGAGTTAATTTGTATGTCATTTAATAATTCCATACCTTCCCAATATTTTATAAAGAACTTGTTTCTCCTCTTCTTCAATCAAGGATGGGTTTTCATTTAGTTGTGGGGTATGATGAATCATGTTTTGATTGGCTCTAATATCAAATATTCGATATCAGATACCTGATGTCAAAGCCTAAGACGCAATCTCAAATATTTGATATTTCAAGGTATATGCCATCCTATAAATATAGCACTTGGGTTCACAATTTTTTCATAAGGTTTTTTATAGTTTTTGTCATAGCATAGCGAAGCTCTTGTATTTTTTTTCTCAAGAGTTAGAATATTTTATGAGTGCATGCAGTAGGAGTCTGAGTGTGTATAGACCTTTATTTCAGCACTAATGCACCTAAACACAACAATGTGATAAGAATAAAGATGAGCCCTTTTAATAATCCTTGCAGCACTGAGAATAGATTAATGTTTCCTTTAATGCATTTATTATTCATGCACCTTACTTTAATGCATTTTCATTAAGCAATTAATTTCTAGTTGTTAATGAACATAATCATGACTACTTCAAGCATACATATAGCACTTAGTAACCTAGAAACACTTAACATTTAGGAACCTAGTAGTGCTACATGTGTTCAAGATGTATCTAGGGAGTGGAAAAAGGTACTTGTGTTAGGCTAGCTAGGAAATAGATTAGTTAGATATTAAGTTCCTCTACCTTTCATTCTTGTTCTAAGGCGATTAAACTTATAAAATACATAATGATAAAAATCATATACCTTATTTGTACTTAACCATATAGTTGTACCTCACAAGTGGAACCGAGAAGACAATGATCATTTTGATTAGATTTCATGTTTTAGAACTAATGTACTTAAGAACTTAATGTTTGTGGAGTTCAATCGAATCGTGCATGAATGCTTATAATTTATATGGTTGGGTGTAGGGGTACATCACTGCTCATCAATAGGTCAAGTTTTTGTCTAAGTGGTTTCATTATTCGCTTAAGGGGGATTGTATGTATCATCACTAATGGATTGAAAGTTCTAAGATCTTCATAAGTCTAAGACAAAACATTATTAAACTCATGTAACAATTCAATCAAGATTTGTTTTTCATCTAGATGAAAAAAAACTCCTATTTTAATAGGGTATTGTCATCCTTTCTTTTGAATTGGAATTATTTCAGTTTTAGCTAACATTTTTCAATTACTATTTTTTTGATATTTCTATGATTTTGGTATGTAAGTCATCAAATAATGCTTCCATAGTTGCTATTTTAGGAGATATCTTATTTACGAATATAACATCCTTTGATATAACTTTTTGATCACTAAATTCTTCTTCTGAAAATGGAAATTTTCAAACATGATTATCATCATCAAATACTTGAAAAGAAAAGAAATTATCTAGAATAGAATACGACTTAACTTTTTCAATAATAATTTCTAAATTCTAAGCATTGGGTTTAAAAGGGACATCTAAAGTAGTTGCCATTTGGGCTAGTGCATCAGGGACATAATTTTCTTCTCTTAGTATATCTTGAATGGTTATGTGTTCAAAATTTTTAAAACGTTCTAGCATATAACCCTTATATGCTTTCATGGTGACATATTTATCATCAAAGATTCCATTAATTTGATTCACTACTAGTTAAGAGTCACTATAAATCTTGAGTTTAAGAAAGTCATAGTATTGAGCTAGCTTGATCCAATGTATAAGTGCTTCATATTCAACCATGTTGTTAGTCATAGTTGTGTAAAATTAATGGCTTTAAGGATAGGAGCTTCGCCAAAAGGTACGAGCATTATTCTTGCTACACATCCTTAGAAGACGCACCATCCAATCTTAGTATCAGGGTGTTTAAGTTAGTAAAATCTAAACATTTAGCCCTTTAATCAAGGTAATAATCATCATCATCAAAATTTGGCTCATCTTCTAATGTTTAATTGGTTAGAATCTCATTTATATCCTTATCATTTCCTAATGGTGGTGGGTCACCGAAAAGAAATGTTCTTCCATTATGTTGGTGATATGGTAAAGTATCTTCATAAACTTCTTCACACTTTTTAAAAGTTTCGTAATATTGGGTAGAATATGTGTAAGAAAAAGGGTTTATGCCTAAAGTCTCACCTACATCATCATTCATAAAATATTTGCCAAGTCCTAGCTCAATGGCTCCAACAAAAAAATTAGTATTTTGATTTCCCAAAGATTTATTTTGTTGATCAAAAGTTGTTACCACTTGTTTATAAAATGGTTCTCTTGGTATAACCATATATTTAGATTTTCCTTTGATAGGAATTAATAATTTAAAGAAATCTAACCTAAAGAAGCCCTCAAATTTGGCTTCAAAAGTCCTAAATAAAAGAAAACCATAACTGGATGACATCAACTACTAAAATATCCATATAGCATGTAAAAGTAGAGTATTGTTTAAGTTGTACTTTTACTAGTTTTAATGACCATACCATAAGTACATTAGATCTATCAAGTTGTATCACTCTTCTTGCTTGTGGTAGCACTTGTGCTCCTAATGTTTTACACATCTCAAGCGGCATGACGCTAATGGTTGCTCTAGAATCCATTAAAAAATTATTAACATTCTTTCCAAAAATGACCAAAGTTGTTAACAAAGTTGGTTGATCTTTTTTATTAAGCATAAAATTACTTGAGCTTTGTATTGATAAAGCATTGAGAATTTTTGCAAAATGAACTTCTGTTTCAATCATTGAAGATTTTTCTTTATTTGTCTTAAGTGTTTGAACTATCTTTTGAACCACATATTTCATTTTATTAAAATGTAAGAGATCATACATTGAAATATTGGCTTTAACTCTTTTAAAATCTTTAACTAGGTCATAAGCTTTATGTTCATCTTTTACTTTTGGTTGAGGAGAACTTCTCCTAAGTATAGAAGGTGAGTTCGGTTATTGTGGAACATTCACTTGAGAAGCTCCAACTTGATTATTTGTGTTATTTTGGTTAGGAATTCTTTTGTTGGGAGGGGTATAAGAGTTATTCCTAGTTTGTTGTTAAATAGTATTCATAACATCACTAAGTTTGTGATAACAAGTGTTATGTGGGTTAGGACCACTTACCATGACTTTTTCAAATGAGGAAACTTCTTCATTTTCTATTTCATGAGATATGTTCGAGACGATAATTAGGATTTTTTCATTTTGTTGACTTTAGGCATTATCATCATATAACACTAAAAATAGAGGACAAGTTTTTTCAAAATGTTGCCTAGTGTTATGAATATGACAATAATCATCATTGATTAATGAGCTTGATTTTTTAGATTGTATAAGGACTTTATTGTTATTTTGCTTTAATTCAACTACTTCATTGGAAGGCTTTTGAAGTGAAGTTAATATTTGTGTCATTTGATTTTCTATTTAACAAGTAGATGCATTAGGACTAGATATTCCATTTGGGTTTATGATGGATTGGATCAAAGCTTTTCATTAAACATCATTTAACCGGTATTTGGTGGTGAAAATGAAGAAGATGTGGAACCTTGAAAAAAACTACTTGTAAGTTGAGTCATTTGAATGGGAGTGAGAGTTTGGAATAAAGTATTATTCATTGGGAAAAATTGTGATAATAAAGGGGTAGACTGTATAGGATTGCTAACACTCATCATCCCAAATTGAATTTGAATGCTATTCATCAAGGTAATTTTTTTTAACTCAATAGCTTTAGCCATTACTCCTTGTATTTCCATTATGTTGGGATCAGATTTAATGACATAGGTGAAAAATGGATCAATGGTAGAGAGGTAGAAATTGAGGATACCATCAAGTTACAGACGCATCTCATTCGACACATAAGCAAGTTGAAGAAGGAATCTTAGATTATAGTCACAAATGTTTTTCCCAGGTTGTTTTCTTAGGCTTGTGAAATTACTTGAAGCTAAAGTAGGGCTTGTAAAATTATCAAATTGGAGTAGGAACTTATTTTTAAACTCTTGCCATGAATTTATAGAGGCATTAGGGAGCATCAAAAATCATTGGGTGGCTTTTCTTCTACAAGTTGTCACAAAGACCCTACACACTATGTTATTTTGAATAATGTTATAGATTCCTAGTAAGGTTTCAAAACATTGTATATCTTGACGAGCATCACTAGTAGGGGTTGTGGGATCAAAGAACAAATTTATGTTTTGAAGTTATTTTGGAATATTATGATAGTTTGTGAAGTTAAAGGGATTGCTCACCAAGAGAGTTGGGGGTTGATTAGCTATCATTCTAGTTTGAGTTCTCCTAGGGACAAAATTTGAAAATTGTGAAGCTCATTATTTTCTTAAAGTGTAATGATGGGTAGCTAGTCGATTAGGGGCAAGAGTAAAAGCTCTTTGTTGAGTTATTCTATGAGGAGGTTGGCTCATAAAATGAAAAATAATAAGAAATGTAAAATGCTAATAAATAGTAAAAATTACTACCAAACTGTAAATATTAAAGATAATAGAAAAACATTCACTTATTATTTTTTTTAATTTTCATTTTATATATATTATATTTTTTTAAAAAAAAAGAAAAATTGAAATTGCAATAAAAGAAAAACTAAAATTATGATATTTAAAACTAAAATAAACAAGAATCTTCTGAAATTATAAACAAGAATAGAGATTTTAGAAATTATAAATGGGAAAAACAATTTCCAAGAACCAAAAACAGAAACTTTCAATAGGCAATAGTAAAGTAGATAGCAATAGAAATAGGAAAGTAAATTTCAAAGGAAGCTAAAACAAGGAAAGTAGAAGTTTTGAAACGGAAATGAAGCAAAAAAAAGAAATGGGATAGAATTAGGAACAAGAAATGAAACAAGCCCTACTTTTAGTGCCAAAAAGTGTTGATTCCTAAATTTTAGACACATCAACACCCAAAAGCACTCATTTAGGGAGACTATTGCCTAGGGCATCTCTCATATGGCTATGAAAGCCCAAGAATAGTCTTAGTTGGAGAGGGCTATGTGACGTTTAATGGTTAAATAACCTTAGATTAGGACATTCCAAAAAAGTAGCAATTATTTGGAAAAAAAAAAATCTTTCAAAGTAACATAAAAGGATGAGCTACAACCACTATTGAAAAAGAAATCTTAAGTAATCAAATGTTCATAAATAGATGAGGTTCTTAATGTAAATATTTAACATGTAATAAAGATTCACATTCACAATCACTTGAACGTAAATAAAAGACTACAATGGAACTTAGCTCAAAATGAGCACAACATTCCGTTGGCTGAGTGAAAGTTGCCATCATACTTAAAAACCATTGCACATTTTAATTTAAATTGTTGTATGAATTTTATTGGCATAGGGCTGAAGGTAGTTGGATTGTTTTTGATTTTTGAATTTTTATATACTCTATGTTCTACTATTGAGTTGTAAATGTTCATCGTATAGCCAACTAGCTTACCCACTATAATTAATGGATAGCTAATCACTATGCACTACTTCTTATAAATGTATGAAATATCTTAATTAAATAATAAAATTAATAAAAGAACTTACTCTTGACTTTTAAATAGTTTCATACTTAAAAAAAGGAAAAAAAAGACAACGTATCAATCTAACATGTACTATAGTTTATCTAGAAAGCACCTATTCCTCCCATTCCACCACCTATCTCCCACAACTAACAATTAACCTAAAACTAGGTTATGGACTATACTTAATACCACCATTATCTAATTCAAAAATTAAAAAAAAAACTAATGGAAAAAGGAAAACTCTTCAAATAACCTTCAAACCCTCTTACCACCAAATGCAAAAACCTAAAAAACCTCTCCACATTATAGCCCTAAATACACTAGAGTGTCAACCATGATTGTATCTACATATCTATCTACAAAATTTGAAATTCTATAACACATTAAAACCTACTCTCTACAATTTCTAACAATCCTTTCATACTATAGATAAGAGCCTCTTATGAATCTAATTCAGGTATGTCCTGAATTTTTCCACACGAGTTTGAAATGGAAGATCAGGAGGAAGAGATGGTGTTTTCTGCAATTCATTTAAAAGATGCTTTTTACAATAAAATTTTTATTTTCTTGTCAATTGACCTCAAGTTGGAATTTGCTTTTGAGGTAACAATTACTTGGGCTAATTATTTGAGGATATATCTTCTCAGCCATCTTAGATACAAATTATATCTAATTTAGTTCAACATTGTCACTACCCTCACTATGAATCTTCTTTTCTTTTCCTCCTTTTTTCTATTTTGTGTTTCTTATTTCTTTTTCTTCCTTTTTTTCATCCTTCTTATCACATCAATTATTTAAAATTCAACTAAGTTTATATCCAAATATAAGATATATCCAACCACTTCCATAAATATATAAAACTATATTATTTTTGAATACCATGTTCATGTGAAAAGTTTATGAATACCATATTTACATGCAAAAGAGCTTAAAAAGAAATAGTAAAATTTTACGAATAACTCCATCTTCCTTGGAAAACTTATTCTTGTTATTTCAAATTGTATGATGATTTTCATCACTCATATTTTAAGACTATTCAAAAGTCATTTAACATGTTACAGTCTACGCAATGATGTTGAAGCCCTCAAAATTAGCTAATGTGACCTATCATATTAATGTTTTTAAAAGCTTTACATGACATCATTGCTAATGATAGATGGTTCAACTGGTTAGCTAATTGTCTTCCTAGGCGAAGAGGCTATCAAAGTTACACTAAGTATAATTATATTTTTCTATAATTCTTCTTATGTATCTTGTCAAGTATATTATTTTTAAGAAATACTTATAGTTAAGGGGATGTTACAATGCCAAAATAATAATAATATAGGTATATCCCAAGATATATAGTCTAATTAGGACTATGCAATGAATTACTTAATGGTGAAAGTCTTGTGTGGTAACCCCAAGTCATAGTTTATTTCATTAATTAGCATTGAATTATAAATTTTATGGAAAAGATTTGTAAAAGTAATTATGAAAGTAGTAAGAATTTCTTTAGTTGAAACTTTCCTCAATATTAAAAGTCATTTCAATAAAAATATTTTAAAAGTTGTTGTTGCTTATGGATGCCAACATGTTTCAACCTATACATGAAAATCCAAAAAAATCATAGTGTGAAAGTCTCTATTGGAATGTATAATAACTATAATTTAGATTAAGATCATTGATTTTATTTTAAGGATTTATTCAAAACTTGACATTAAAATTTGGGTTAGAATAATTGTTTCTATTCCATGATCATTCATTATTATTCCTCAAATTTAATAATTTCCAATCTTAGTTTGTATTCAGATTAGAATCCACAAATAGAGCTACTAAATACATAAGTACACCCTAACATATATAGTTGACATAGAACATTATAACTTATAATTTCTAGATCAATAGAGTTGCCACTAGGCGAAGATTTTATTTTTCTCCTATAACAAATGTTACTTTATAGTATTTTATTTTAACAAATAGTAGAAAAAACACAAATTAAAATAAAAACATATGAAAGAAAATAACCTAATATATTTATAACTTTAAAGAGAATTCATAATCTTTTAAAAAATTTGCAAACATTTGAAAATGTATACATATAATCCTACTAAACATAAGAACTTCATTTAGAAATAGTAACAAAATGTAACAACACAAATATTTTAAAAACTAGAATGGTAAACATTCTGAATAGAGAAAAATCATTGCTAAATCTTGATCAATGGGAACACACATAGTTGACTCGTCAAAGGAAACACATCTTTGATGAGATGATAACTAAATGACTAACCCTAGGTAAGGGGCTTGGGAATCACCTTCACCTAAGAATCAAAGCATTGTTCAATCAATGACACATGCATCCCACACATAGTTAACTCATCAAAGGGAGCACATCTTCGATGAGATGGCAACATGTTGAATAACTAATGAAATACATTTCTATTAGGGACTATGATATTGCATCTATAATTATGATATCACACATATTATAGATGCGATATCATAGTCCCTAACAAAAAAATATTGTAGTCCTTCTAGAAAATATATCGTAGATGTGATATTAGAGTCCCTAATAGAAAGGTGTTTTATTAGTTAATCAACATGTTGCCATCTCAAAATGGGAGCTATGATAACCTAATTATGGATGAATATGTTTGACATGAAAGGGTGGAACCCAGAGACACTTGTTTAAATAAAATAAAAAATGATCTCATCCTCATCCAGCCAAATAGCATAGTGGTATGAATTTCAAACATCAAGTAAGAGGTGAAGCGTTCAAGTTTAGGCATGATGCATATGCATACTATCATACATGAACATGCATGGTGGTTAAGGAACATGAAGACACTTCCTCAATTTGTTTATAGTTGTCAAGGAAAGTACACTCATTTGCAATCCTATCCTCTGTCATAGACCTTGCCCTTCCTTGCCATGACTTCTCCTATAAACAACAAACCCACAACCAGTAGAGCTAGAAGTAAAACTAGCTAATGAGGCTTTGTCATATCTGCCAAGCTCTAAGAAATATTAGAAATTCTAAGAAAATGTAACCTAGATTTTCATGTATTAGCAAGTATTTTGTAAGCTGCTGCTTGCTTGATTGGATGAATCTAATCTTTGTTGATAAGATTTCCATAGGAATCTTATCTTTATTAAGAAGATTTCTTGATGAATATTATCTTTATTTGGTAGACATGACATGTGTACCATCTTGCATACAATACTTGCATATGAAGACATGTTTGGCTTCATTATTTTTTGTGGAAATGTTACGCTTTTATATAACAAACTTAAGTGTATATTGTTTATGCATATTTTCAAAGGTTTCTTTAGAAACTTGCTTTGAATGTATAGATTGGATTAAAAACGGCTTACCTTGATATACAATTTTAAAGTAAAATATTAGACTATCATCATTCTTAAGGTTTATTTCTTTTTGTTGTTCTATATCATTGATGCTATCCCACACTCATATGACAAGAAGAATAGGTGTCAAAGGTGGGTAGCCATTGCAAAAGATAGTTCCTTCTTTGTTGGTTTGCCTATTCATTCATGCATTTTTTGAGTGATCAATTTTTATGGATGGATGCATCAACATCTACCAGAACTATTGTAGTCTTTTGCTACTACACTACACATGAATAGCTGCATAGATTGTATTTTTGTAGCCTACCTTCTCTCTTACCTTTTGGCAAACAACCTGCCAATCTAAAAATATCTTAGCCATGTTACCATTAGTAGTACTTTGTTGTCACATTAGTTAGCAGTGCATACATAAGCATGAGAGTTGGGCTGTGAAACTTATGTAGAAATGATTTTACTCCAAGAAAAAAAGGTGAACTAGTCATCAATGAATGAATGAATTATCTAATGGATTTAGGGGAGGGATGGGATGTGATAAGTTCATGGACTAGTCTCTTCGATGACTCTCATCTGATCACTCTTTCCTATCAATTCTTTTACTTTGGGCCATCCAAAAATGAATGGTAGCTTGGCATGAATTCAAGTGCTCATTCATTATTAGCTCTATTACAAGCCACACTAGCACAGAAATCTGTAAAGATAGCATTTCCTACATATATGAACAAAAAAGCTTCAATGTTACCCCACATCATAGTATTTGTGGGTCACAACAATTTCCCTATTGCTTAAGATCTATTTACTTGGAGGGCACTACAATGTTGTTAGTTTGCCCTAGGCTGCCCAATAGCCAATCACATGATGCAAAACCATATATATGTTGATAGCATTGTTTGTTTGCTAGGCTTACAAGACACACCAAATTTATGATCTAGGTATTCTTGATTCTTACTTATCATCATTCTCATGTCCTAGGTAAGCAAAATCTATCATATTCTTTATTGCTTTGCTAGATAGTATCACAACCTAATTTACATTATTTATACAAATAGCAACTTGTTCTGGCAAAAGCTATTAGGTCATGCAAAAAATACGTATCATTTCCCCAAAAATTATGAACTTTAAAAGGACTATTATCACATCCCCATTCCCAAATGGTGTTGTTGCCTAATGAAGATGGTGTTTCTTCATAACAAGTGTTATTATTATCTTAACAAGAGCCAAAAGGGTAGTTGTAATTAAGACTCAAAAGGGCATGTTGTAATAACAGACATGTCTCTTAAGGTAACCTTTGGGGGTTTGACCTAAGGCATTTATACCTAGGGTTAGAGGTCATGCCAACATGGAGTGGTGGAGCCAATATAGGCAAGTCATGGGAAGTTGGGTGAAGTGGGACATGAAGTGGACTAGCCATGCCTTTTGGCTGAGATATAGGCCTAACCATGGCGATAGTGCTGAATTGCCTCTAAGAGATAGATGCCAAAGGAAGAAAACCCCACGAAACACTCTTTGATCATGATTTGGATACACTATTCCATATCAATAAAGCATTATTTTCTTTCTCTTTTTTCATTTTTCCTATTATTTCCTTTATACATAATGTCAAATATTGCATATATTTTGCATTTGGTATATTTTCTTTATACGCATAATGTCTAATATATCGTATATTAACATTTGCCATGACATCCAAGGACAGGATGTCACAATTGGTATTAGACTAAACTACAACCCAAGGGCCATTTAGAACCATGGGCTAACTACAACATGAACCTGATGATGAACCTTGAAGCCACAACATAGGAAAAGTCATTGATCATCATCGAATGCACCATATGTTTGTGATGTAAGTCAGAAGATACCTTTTCATTAATTTCATGAACAAGGGATCAAGCATCTAGATCCTAGCAACCAACAAAATTCTTTCATGAATATTATTAACTGATGAAGATTTAGTCACACCTCATTAAGATTCATCAATTACAAAAGATGTTGGTATGACAATGATACATCGCTCTAGTCAACTCTTACCCATCTTAATACTATAATTATTAATTAATTAGGGTCATTGTTAAATTTCTTTCCAGAAAGTTAGTAACCATGACCTAAATTAATATTATTTTGTTGAAATTCACTATGCAAGTAATCTAGAAGATTCGAAGTTACCATATGTTAGCTTCAAAATGTCAATTTAAAAAAATAGGCTAGTTTGGTCCTTTTAATTCTTGAAAAACCAAATTTATTTTTAAACCCTAAAACTATGCCCAATTCACAATACTCATTGAGATGATTCCAATGGTTCAAATTTCATCTCGATCGGACTTACAATTTTGGAGATATTGATATTCAAAGTTTCTTGTCATACGAGCATCAAAATAATATCAAATAATAATAATAATTATTATTATTATTATTATTATTTAAAATATATATAAAATACTTATCAAACAGGAGGTCATGGGTTTGATCATATGTCCCAAAATAATAATATAAGTAAAAAATATTATTATTTATTTAAAAAGAAATGAAAAAAATGACCGACATGTCGTGGGTTTGACCCCAAGTCTCAACTTAGTTTTAGTTATATATATAGGCCATGACCGGCCTTACTACTAGTTGTGGCAAAGCTTGGAGGTCAGCTAGTGGTTGACAACAGTTGGGCCTACAGTGTAGCACTACGACCAACCCTAAGTGGGGTTGGAAAGGAGGCTAGCTTGCCTCTTGCACATTGCCTATGGTTTCTCTATGCTACCATGGCCTAATCGGAAATAGTAGCCTACCATGCATCATGCTACCTACTACTTCATCATTACCACTCTTGCCACACTACCACCTCCATGCATAGCCAAAACCAAAACCTTTGCTTCCTACGCTCTTAGCTAGTGCATGCTAATTTGTTGCTACATCACTCCCGCTGCACTATTTGCCATTTGCCATTGGTCCCTACATAGGCCTCATGTAGATTGTGCTACCCCATACAAATTCCACTACCATGTGCCTCGCCTGGCTAGGATGCTACTACCACCTACTTATTGTCTGCCTTGAAACCCTTGGCATGTTTTTCGTAGCCATCATTGACTACGCCACTACTACCAGTTGACACCATCATAAACCTTCTCCTATGCCACTACAAATTGCCTCTAGCATTATCAAAAACCACCTCTAGCATTGCTATAAATAACCTCTAGCACTATCAAAAACTACCTCCAGCATCACCAAAAAACCACCTCTGGCATCACTAAAAATCGACTCCAACACCATCAAAAATAGACACCAGCACTACCAAAAATCAGCTCCAGCATTGCCAAAAACCACCTTTTACATCGAAAACTAGCTCCAACACCACTGAAAACCACCTCTTTGGAAACTGCCACAAACCATCTCTCTACCACGCAAGTGCAGTGATGGGCCATGTGCAGGCCTTGACATGGGCTACACCGACCCATAATAGGGCCACATGAACCTTGAGATTGGCTGAACCAACCTAAAAGAGATCCGTGTGCACCCTAAAATGGCTATCACCTACATAGTGAAATTTTTTGACAATTGATGGGAATTTTAACATTCCTATTAAGTAATGAAAAAATTTTAAAATTTTTTGTCATTAATTATTAATTTAAATTAAGAATGTGCACAATTTTTTTTAGAAAATTCAAATTGACACCTTGATAACAAAGGGGATAAAAACTCTATAATTAAGCATGTTAGCCTTAGAGTAGAACTAGGATGGGTAACCTCTTGGGAAGTCTTGTTTTTTGTGCCAAAGGTCTTAGACTCTAGAAGCCATAACTTTTGATTTCAGAAGCTCTTTTCAATGAATGAAGAGTAGTTTTCTATAGATTTCAATCTTCTGAACCCAATGTTGAAGTTAGATTTGTCCCAGGAACCCTGAAAATTAGTTTTTACTCCTTAACCGATATAGTGCCTCTGGATCCTCAAAAGTTTAATTTTGGCATCACTTAAGCATACAAGATCCATTTTCAACATATGAATAGTCATTTTCAACATTTTTCACCCTTTTTAACTCAATGGTGAGGTTGGATTTATCATTCAAGCACCTGATAATTTGATGATATCATAAATTCAACCTATTGGGCTTTAAGATTTAGTGCATAACCCTTACAAATAGTCTTAAGATTACTATGGCATGTCATTAATTACACTGTTACAGTTAGTGTTGTTAGGGGGGTAGAAAGGATATTAAGAATTAAATAATATAGTTACATATTGCTAAAATTATCTAATGTCATTAAATATTACTAAAATTAGATAATGTAATTATAAAAATAGATAATGTAGTTATTCAATTTATGTAGTTAATTATCAATCAATGTATTAGTTAATGATTGGTAAATGTGTTAGTTGGAGAATTAGTTGAAGAAACAGAATAATCTTCAACCATCAANTCTATAAGCAAAAAGGTACTCGTGGAAGTTCTTCTTTTGAGTCATACATATTAGCATATTGCAAAAATGACAACATGGATGCTTGTGCGATCTTTTATAAAGAATACAAGTTTGAATTCATACAAAGATTTGAATAGAGTTTAGAAAATATGACTTTTGAAATTCTAGAACTTCAAGTAATGGGAAAGAAAGAACAATCAAGATTTTGGAAAAATCACATAGTCTTGGCAATGATTCTAAAAGTTCATCTATCAGAAAGATGTGTATGCATGGTTAACACACATTTGATTGCCAAACTAATATGTTCAAATGTTAGACTATGTCAAGGAGCATATTTTATTGAGCAAATAGAAGAAAGTTTGAAGAATGAGTTATTACTAAGTTATACAGGTCTAGTTCCATTTATTCTTTGTGGAGACTTCAATGCAAAAATTGGAAGTAGCATTTATCAATTCTCAAAATATGGATATGTAAAGAAATATTTGGAAGATGAACCTAACTTGAAAAAGATGTTTCCATCAATTCAACATTCACTTCCATTAGCTAGTGCATATTCTGGTTACTTTGAATCTTTAGTAGATAAATCAAACTCTAGAATTCAAGAACAGATGATGTTGATGGATAGCACTCATCAAGAACCACAGTTTACAAATTACTCTACAATGATTAATGAAGATGGGTCAACAACAGTCTTGATTGAGACTTTGGATTATATTTGGTACGATGCCCAATTCTTTCAAGTTAATAAGTTACTAGAGTTAATTTCTAAAGAAGAAGTTGAGAAGAATCAAGCCTTGACATCCCGAACAAGGCCATCCGATCACATAATACTTATGGTAGAATTACAATTACTCACATTAGTTCATAAGGTTAATCAAGATAAAGAAGTATCTCACTCTTATTTTTAATTAATTAAACTTATTATTTATTCATTTTTTAGTTTATATTTCAATTAAATAAGTAAAATATTTATGATAATAAAAATAAGGGATAAAGAATTTGCCCTACCTTCACTTGGGTAACTAGATCCAAGTTGCACTTTGTATGATCTTGGTTAGGACTAGTGATTAGTGGTTGATAAATCTCTAATTCACCTTTTGTGATTATCTTAGAAAACGAAGTAAGTATCAAGAAAGTAATATTTAATTTTCTATATATTTTTCTCACATATATTTTATTTGCAGAATAAACAAGAAATAACTTCAAGTTCAAAGAAGAAATCAAATTATTGGAGCACAAAATCATGAAAGAAAGCATTGGAGCTAGAAAAAGATAGAGAACATGGACTCGTTCGAGGATGAACAAAACCTAAGGAGGGTTGATTATCACATCCAAGTTTTAATTTGTCAACTTAGAATATGTTCATTTGTATGTACAAAGTATTAATTTTATGTATGTTCACTAAAAATTGAGTCGTGTGTAAACACTTTGATTATAAAAATATGGGTGGGCCTACAAACACAAGTTTTCATTACACGTTACCAATTTGAAATGAATAAAGTAGAAAAATGTCATCAATGTCCTTGCATAGTCTTATGTTTTTTGGCATATTCACCTTGTTTTCTAAACACTTTTGTTATTTGAATCAGTTGCACAACAACATAAAGAGAATTACAAAGATAATCTTGGCCACATAAGCCAAACATTTACATTGGCACCTTACCTCGTCAAACACACCAATAGCAGTGTTATCAAGGAAAATACTTGCAACACCAAGCCATGCACAACACTATTGTGGCCTTGCTTCAGGACCAAACAAACTATTTCAAAACACCTGTTTATATTTTTCACAATTAGCATAAAGTAAATTCTAACAAAATTGTTTATGTGATGCAAATTTAAATGTCCTTTGCATGAAATATTGTAGTCTGTGTCCATTGCATCCTATTTGTAATTGCGCTCTTTCTGACGCTTGGAGGACTACTTTTGGTGTTGGCTTATTCACTTAAAAACAAAAGGATAGCTTGGGAAAAAAAAGGATAAAATGAGATCACGTCTGATTAGGGAAGGTTGGCAAGAGTGATCTTCCCATCTCCTAATGAATTGTGATAGTGAAGATATAGATGAATGCATGCTACCAGTTGTAATGAAAGCTCATTCTTAATGATATGAAACTACCTTCAGAAACTTTGTCTATGAATCCATGTTGTGTCACTAGAATGCAATATATAAGGGTGAGCAAGTCAATTTATCAAGAAATCATTGCCACAAAGTATATGTTCAAATTTAGAACATGAGCAATGTGACAAATAATTTGTGGTTGTGGCCATTTTACAAATTTGGAAATTCATGTTTCTATTATGAAATCAAGATTGATTCATTTAATATACCCAACAATGCATGGTTTGAATGGTGGAAAGATTTTGGTCATAATCCATGTGTGATGATAGAAAATTCTTCCTCTTTTGTTAAAGGTGAAAATCATAGTGATTATTTCTTTTATACAAATCCTAAAGTGAAAAATATATACATAGACAAGTTTGGTTGGAAAAACATGAGTTATTACATATTTTCCACTATAGAAACAAGACATGTCACTTGCAATTCATTAGGATTTTCTTTTTATCAAGTAGTGTATACAACAAAAAACTGGGATATAAGTTACTTTTGGCAAAACAATGTGCAGACAAATAATATAACTTCACCTTTTACATATGATTNTCACTGAAATTTTTTTTGAAAAGTTTGTGATCCAAATACAGGTAGCTCTAATAACTTATAGTATATACAATATTTTACTGAGAAAATACTATATAATTACTTACATGACTACATGAACAACAAATATACTACATGTAAAATATATTTTAGTATTATGGAAATCACATTCATAGGGATTAAAGACATATACAAGATTGAGTATGTGTAATTTATCATCATTAATGTTAAAAATTTGTTAATACTTTTTCTTATTTTATCTTAGGTTGGGTTGTTAAATGTTGAAGGTTATTATGACTTTTTGTTAACATTTTTAGATCATGCTTTGAATTATGGTTTTATTAGTAGTCAAGATTGTAATATCTTTTTTGCAAAGGCTGTTGAAGAAAGTTCATAAGTAAGTTTCTGGTATGGAAATAGTACCAATNCTAAAAATGTTAACAAAAAGTCATAATAACCTTCAACATTTAACAATCCAACCTAAGATAAAATAAGAAAAAATATTAATGAATTTTTAACATTAATGATGATAAATTACACATACTCAATCTCGTATATGTCTTTAATCCCTATGAATATAATACTAAAATATATTTTACATGCACTATATTTGTTGTTCATGTAGTCATGTAAGTAATTATATAGTATTTTCTCAGTAAAATATTGCAGGTACTATAAGTTATTAGAGCTACCTATATTTGGATCACAAACTTTTCAAAAAACAATTTCATTGATAAGACAATTCAATATAATGAAAACTAGGTATGTAGTAAAGAAATATTTTCACTAGAATCGAATTGTGATTTTAAATGATTACAAATAATAGTGTTACTTTGACAAGATTATAAATATAGTAAAAGTCAAATATCAGATAATATTATGTCTGCTAAAAGAATAGAGTATTTTCATGTATATAAACAAACAAACAAAAATAGCATGAATAATGAAGAGCTAAAAGCATTAAGAAAACGTACAAAAATTACAAATATAATATAAGAAAATGACAAAAACTAATAATTAACACTAACAACAACTCACCCTTTATGCCAATGCAAAGAGAAGGGATTAAACTAAATAATGTCACATTAGCAAACTCTAATGATCAAATAAGTTTACAAAAACTAAAGAAAATTATGCAAAGTCAACCAAACCATGCAAGAAATATGCTTTTAAAAAATTTAGAAAATTTTAAATATGAAGATAAAAAAAATATTAGAAATTCTCAATTAAGATTTCAAAATAGTCTTCAAACTATTACAAATGAATTAAAATGTAACACATGTAATGAAAAAAATATTGCAATGTTACGTACCAAGAAAAATAGCATATTTGAATGTAAAAGATGTAAAAGAGAGAACTATCCTAAATGTTTTTCTATGTTGCATAATATGGATTTGGAGAATAACCATGTGCACTTCAAGTGTTAATCCGAATTGAAGAAATGTTAATTACAAGGATCATTCCCATAATTCAAGTTACATATGCTCATGGAGGTCAACTAAAATATAGAGGTCATACAATATGCTTTCCACAACATGTAGAAGAGGTAGTAAAAAACCTACCTCAAA
>MNCI01006080.1:340890-353854 GCA_015680685.1 Gnetum montanum | reverse complement strand
GTTCTTTTAAGTTTTTGTTTTACATGTTTTTGTTTTACAACATTTTTTGTTTCACATTATTGTTTTACAAATTTCTTTAACTTTTCTACTTTTTGTTTTACAAATTTCTTTAACTTTTCTCGTTTTTGTTTTACATCATTGTTATATTTTTTCAATTTTTGTGTGTGTGTGTGATCCACCCTGTAAGTTTGTCCCATAATAAGCGTTCGTCATGATGGTATGAACTGTTTTCATATTGATTGCTAATGTTTGATTTTTACCTTTAAGTCACAATGTTGATACTAAGGTATGTTTCTCCTAATATGGCAGGCAATGAGACCACTTCATCCATCCATCCACCAATTTCTATGGTTTCTCTCGGCTTGGAAATGTACAGTCCCCTTCTTAATAAGAACTTAAACGAATCGGTGACTGGGGATTTCTCAAACTAAGGAAGGACTCATGGATTGAAAAGGGTGTGACTTCAAAGGAACTTGATGCTTTTGTGTTGGTCATTCTCTTGGGTGCTTGAATGTTTCTTCTTGAGTTTTCTGTCGTTCCGATCTTACCCAATTATCGGAAGCTGAGACAATAAAAATAAGAAGTCTTTGCATGGTGTGGTTCTCACGCATACAAACACAAACCCCAAAAAAAAAAAGACCAAGTGAGAATTCAAAGCACACCCCTTACACAAATAAACTTGGGCTGCAAGCACTGGTTATGGAACCAAAAGTGTTCCCACTAACTAAGGCCCTTCTCACTTCCCATTCTCTCCTTTGTTTCGTCAGAATGGTGGTGGCTCTTGGAGCATGCATTCTTGTTACCCAAGTAGATGGTTTAACCGAATACATTCATGCGAAGTCACTGGATGTGGTTGGTTTGAGGCCGAAGTTGGAATGAGATTTACCAAGTCACATTAATCATCAAACACATAAGGGGTTGTACACCACCTTGTTCTCGGGATTCCATTTCATTCTCTTCTCTCCATCCTTTTCTCCATTGTTCACCTCATTGCCGGTTGTATCATTAGTGTATATATTTTGGTCGGTGCATTGTTTTATTTTTGGTAAATGCTTGTGGTTAAGACTTTAACTCTTGTTCAAAATGACATTCCTAGAGCCTACGCACTCTTTGAATGTGGGTTTGTCAAGGCATTAAGGGCATGCGCCTGCTTTGGGGAGGACCCACTGACATTCCTATTTGGAGCCTTAGTTAAATTCTTTTCCTTAACATTTTGCAATTAACTTTATTTTTGTTTATTTACATCTTGACATCCACTTCATCGATGCCATAGTTGTCCCTTTTTATCTATCTTTCTTACTCCTTTTCTTTCTCCATTCAAATGCTACTGGAGGTTCGCGATTAGTCATGGGGGTACAGGGCCTGATTTTTTCGAATTTCTCCTAACCCCAAATTTTTTGATTTCTTCCTGACCCCTACACCTTCGGTAGTCATCAGTTACATATTCCCAGATCCATATCAACCATACCACAACCTAGCCAATGAGTTTACACCAAAGCAAGGTATCAATTACATGATGATTCAATTACCCTTGCTAATATAAGATTGTGTTGTGTGTGCAGATAGCGAACATATAAACAACGGATTGGATCTGGAGCAAGCACTTAGAATGGAGTAGCATTGAAGCAGCTATGCAAGGAGCAAGATCGATGACGCGCTTACGGATGGACAACGAAGGTGCAATTTTGGCATTGGCAGCAGCAACACTTCTTTCTCTTTCTCTTTCTCAGCTGCCAACAAAGGCCTGATGTCATTGTAATAAGATGTTCACCCCTGTTGTCATGAACACCAATTTGGTCAAGTCTTGTAATAATGATCCGTTAACATATCATCCCATTAGTTCCATTTCCCTCAATAATTCCATACCTACCTGATATTATTGTAAGGAACTCGAGGATGAGTTTTCATTCAATCAGGGGGGTATGATGAGACGCGATATCGCATGCACCCCGATATCGCGACCGTCGCAATATCGCATCCCATGCGATATCGCGTACACGATATCGCGTCGTCCCCTACGATATCTCATAAGCGATATCGCGGTCCACTGCCAAATCTATAAATAAGAGGCAGCACTCCCCTCATTTCCCATCCTAGGCTAGAAGTAGCGAAGCTCTGGCGGATTGATCACCCCAGAGATAGAATATTTTTCCATGTGCCCGCAGTAGGAGTCCCCAAGTGAACGATTCTTTATTCGAGCAGCTTTGTACCTGAACGCAAGTTGTGTACGGCAATAAAGACGAACTTTGTGGATAAACCTTGCAGTACATGGATAGGTTTTATTACATGTTATTTCTTACCTGATGTTAGCACGGCATGAGTACGACTTGGTTACGAGCATTGACGAATGTGTATGGCTAACCAAGGAATCGGCTACTCATCGCGATTAGATTCTCTTCCCCTTATCTCCTAGAACGTGGGACAAGTACGACTTGATTACGAGCATCTACGAATGTGTACGGCTAGTCAAGGAATCGACTGCTTGTCACACTTAGGCTAGTTAGGTGCCTCAGTACGACCACTTCGAGCACATGCATTACGTGTGGTGATCCCAGTAACAATTAGCGTTTGGTAGCCACAGTTGCATAGTTCAGGGTGTGTACGGTAAGTGGGAACAGATGCTGACGTTAGTTAATTTAGCCTTAGGACCTTAGTTAGAGTTAGCTAGTTTCTCAACCCTTTGCTCTTAGTATAGAAGACACAAAACCATAAAAGACCAAAAAAATCATATACCTCGAACTTACTTAACCATACACCGTGACAACAAGAAGTAAGTCTAGGAAGACAACGAATGATTAACCCCAAGTGTTTCATGGGGCATTTAGGCATTTAGTCTGCAGAGTTCGACCGGATCGAGCGGGCTACGCTCGTTTCGTATGGTTGAGTGTAGGAGTACCTCGCCACTCATCAGTATGTACAAATGATAATGAAGATAACAATGGAGTTGAAAACGAGCATAGTGAGGATGCAATTACTAAACAACTAGATCTAGAAGTGCTTGAGGTCGAGCTAGATTCTTAAAGGGGGTAGATTCTTAAAGGGGGTAGATTGTTAAGGGAAAAATTGTATTATTAATCATGTAATTAGCCTTTGAAAAAAAGAAATGCCTCATGAAAAGTTGTAACTATTCACAATACCCCTCAAGGATAGATTTGACCTGTGACATTTAATGTCTTTGTTTAAAGGTCATGCTAGCATGGAGTTGTGAAGCCAAGCTAACAAGTGATGAGAGCTACATGAAGTGAAACAAAAAGGAATTGATCATCCCTTTGGTTTGACGACCTAACCATGGTGGCAATGTTGGATTGCCTCTAAGGCCCTAAGTGTTACAAAAAGATAACCCAAGGCCATTAATAGTGTACCAAACAATTTCATTAATAAAGCTCCACTATTTTGTTTTCCATTCAATTCTATTTCCTCTACCATTATTTACAACTTTGATGAACGCTCCAATTCATTTCCATGTTATATGATGATTTTATGCTATTAATGATCATATTCATCAACATCTAGAAACAAGATATCACCTTCATATTTGCCACACATTCTCTAGTACCATTACTAAGGATGGTACTAATAATTCAATGGTTGTTAATATTTTACTTAATTTGTCAAAGTAGTTGTTATTGTTCAAGTCTCAAACACACTAATTCAATCATGTTTGCTTCTTGTAGATCTAACAACCCACCACTAGATGAATATCCTACAATAGAGCATGATAAAAATATTCAAGATGACTTGCAATGGGCCATGATAGAGATATCGATGGTGACTTGAATTAGACTTATCTAGGGTCACTTATGCTTATCAAGACCCTTACTTCCGAAATGTAAGTGGGGAAACTCCAATCAATAAACCTCACTAAATTATTTGAATTAGACTTATCCAGGGTCACTTATGCTTATCAAGACCCTTACTTCCGAAATGTAAGTGGGGAAACTCCAATCAATAAACCTCACTAAATTATTTGCTAATGGTTTAACATTTGATGTATGAACAATTTCTATATAGTTTAAAAGTGCTAGTAATTAATTAATAAAAAATTTCAGTGCCCCAAGTTCTCCACATGTTTGTCATAATAAACATGGTTAATTCCATATATCTTGATCCCGATATCACAATTACTTATTTTGGCATTATATATTAGTCCTAGAAAATAATTCAAATTAAACACATTACGCAAAAAACATTAAAATACTTGATCATGCAACCCCAGGAACGGAAAGGAAATTCGCATATCTTTAAGCATGATGGTCACAGCTTTGACAGCAATACCAGTCAAACTCTTGGGTCTGTTACACCACCAAAGGAAATAGCTTACATCTTACCTGGATCCCTTGTATATATAAATATAACTTGCCCACCTAGAAAAACACAAACAACAGACTTTTCATAGGGCTTGACGCAAGGTTGATGGATTAACGAGAATGGTAGCTTAAATATTTTATATAATGGTGCGTGTGCATGATATTCAACATACCTGCAAACAAATTAGTAGACCTCGGCTTTGATGATATCTGCAAACAAATTATTCAAATAGCCGGCGGTGGACGACCGTCTTTGAAAAGCTTAGCTAACTAACTCGCAAACAGCATAGGCAGGGGGCCATGCAGAGCATGGCATAAGGATTACACCATGTTATTTTATTTTTGATCAGCCTGATCTCGGCCACTCGGCTCAGTCACTGGAGTGAGCAGGGGCCTCCTGTAATCCAAACACACTCAAGAAAAAATGACATGTTCAGGATATCAGAGAGCTAGCCAAAAAGTTACGGTCAAATCATTAAGCGCATTAAGCTAAGTATATCATTGAGATAAAAAAAACCATGATAATGATAATAAAATGTTCTTGATAAACTACGCCTTCTCTTTCCCAAAATAAAATTGCTTGAGATAAGCCATGGTTAGCTTTCTTTATTACAGAAAATTATAATAAAGCTACAACTCAATACAACCTTGAAGCATGATGAACCATGTAAAATTACTTGCAAAACCGTATGTTCATGCTGCAAGGAACTTTACAATGAGGTTACTTCACAATGAATGAACACAGATGTTACGATACAATTCTCATCTGTAATTGGCCTTCCTCAAGTCAGATGCAGAGGATCACTTGTGCAAAATGTTTATTATTGACAAGTCAGATTATGTACAATAATAAGTAGAATCTAGCTCATCAAAAACTCGCACTCATGTAGACGTGTAAATATCTCCTCATAGGTTGGCCTATCATTAGCTTCAGCCCAACAGTCTAGTAATGAATAAAAATAGGTGAGACAGACGTCAAAACTACAACCTTAATTATTAAAAAGACAACTGCCATAAAAATACACAAGAATTTTAAAACACACCTGCAATCAAATTGCCAATAGGACCTTCAGGTATGTCTAACCGTGCTCCTTCGTGAGCAACAGCATAAACAACCTAATAATGATGTTAAAAAAAGAAAAAGAATTATGCATACGGTATGACTGCAAAAATGCACAAAACCTAGCAAATATCATAATGGAAATAGAGATTAAAGAATGTAAATAACTAAGGCTCTTACTATGAAGAAAGTAATTAAAGGACATGTAGCTTACTTGCATAGACTTAACACCTTCCCAAGGTCGTTTTAATGTACATAGCTCCCAAATGATCACCCCCAAACTGAAAACATCACATTTATCGGTAAATGGTTCATTGCGTAAAAGCTCCGGTGCCATCCATTCTGGTGTTCCAGCAGCTATGCAATCCCTCATTGGATGATCTGTGATAACCCGTGATAGACCAAAGTCACATACCTTAACCGTCCAGTGCTTGTCAACTAAACAATTTGCACTTTTTAGATCTCGATGCACAATGTTCATACGTTGAATTGACATCATCCCCCTACATTTAATTACCAAATATATAGCCACATAAGCAATAGAGTGGGATCGCCAGAAGAGAGAAAGTGCAATTATTTACAGTTCAAATAGACCAAGTCTCCTATGCATACATGCACACATGCAAACGGGACACCGTAATGTGCTAAAAATGCAAAGACAAATATCTCTCTTCTGCAGAACTGTAAACATGGAGAAATCGCGCTCAGAGGCTGACAGCAAAAGTGTACACTGATATTATCCAAAATTGATCACTACCTACGCGCACACAGAATATTAGAATCAAAAAAAGGACTATATATTTGAGATAAACATTGACTTCACGTCAGCTCATCCACAAGCAGCTTGACTATAACACTCCAAAAAATGTCAAGATTTCCTCCCTCGGTTTTCCTTTCAGAGTACAACTGATCATGTTGCTCTGAAACTTTAAGCCTTCCCCAAAACCATAGAATACAATATTATTGGAACCTGTGCTTTTTATGAAATGCAACATTTTTATGTCAAGTGTAACATGTTGCAATTACATTGTGATCTTCATTTACTATAGCTCATTCATAAATGTTACATCAAATAAGTAGCCGTATCATCTAACATGGTACAGAAATTCCTAAAAATCATACCAACTGTGCCTGGAAGCACTGTGAAAAGATTCAACCAAAAGATCTTAATTGCATCTGAGTCAGGATTCAGAGAAAAACTGGAAGATGACTGGAAAAGTTAAAAACATTTAGATTGGTAAAACCTAAAACTCTGGACAAGTCTTTACACCTACGTCAATTGTCACTCGAGATCTTATTGTTCTCTAACAATCCTGAGAGCAATGCCAGACCGGCATTGTAAGAATCATACAAAGATTCTGAAAGCATCGCTACAATGTGGACAGTCAGATTAGAAAGCTATACATTGGATTCATGTACTTTCTGGAAAGATAAGAAAGAGAGATTTTATCTAGAGCTAGCTTGATGAAACAGCATATTTTTTCAGTAGAAATGAATGTAAGGATGGTACTCATATGCACTACTTTAGATTGGAAGAAAGTTTGACCAGCAATAAATTAGCATATAAAAATGAAAAAAATCATTACAACATTTGACAATAGCTTGGAAAATGGAATGAAAAATTACTGAATCTTTGAAAATCATACAATTTACTGTAGCTTGGAAATGGAAATGGAACATTTGTTTGTTCAAATACTAAATCTTGCTACTGTTGACTTAAGGAACTATATGCTACGTCACCTATTGTGGAAAGTTAGATCGAGTCTCTTGCTAGATGATTGCCCTATTGCCATTGGAACCCTATTGATTGAAGTTTGGTACTAACCCTATCTTTGAGTTTACTCATGCTTGTAGGCATGGGGAGTTATCCTTACTGAGAGTGTCTCACCACTCTTCTTCTTGGTTTTTTTTACAGATCTATTGCAAGATCATGAATTGCAACAACAGGAAAAATACTTTTTCTAGCTCAACTTGGTCAAGTCTTTGTGGTAGAAGATGCTTATGCTTTAAAATCAAAGATTTCTGTGTCCATGGTATTGTTATGAAAACATTTGGACTTTTGTACAGTCGATATTGGCATTAGACTGTTTTAAGCACGGTGCTAAGTTTCTAAATAATTACTATGTAATCACTGTTAAATTTAGAATTTCAGATCTCATTGTACATGCATGAAATAGTAACAAGGACCCATGGGTTGGTAAGGCATTATTTCTGATTTTTATTTATTTTTCTTTTAGTTTGTGAATGCTGTTAGCTTTTTGAATATCTGTGAGAAGCCATAAATTAGATAAGTTATTCTAAGTGTACAGATACTAAATGATGTTAATGTAGTGTACTGACTAGTTCCAATTGTCTTTATTTCAGAAATTTGGCTACAATATGCACTCTCACTGGAAAGACCTCTGAAAAGAACAAACACTTTTTATAGAGGACAAGGGTAAAAAAAAACTCATGTAGCCAACCCCAATTTGTTGGGACAAAGCTAAGATAATGATGATGGTGTTCCAAATTCATTACTTCTACAATAACTACTTGCTAAGATCATAAACCTTTGTTGTTCTGAATAGTGGTTCTAGTCTCTGCCTTTGATATATTTCCTATTCATAAACATAGCTTTTGTTTAATGTTCCATAAAAATTTAGTCTCTATTTGAGTTCTAATTAGTGTTAGTGTCCATGCTCACTCTTAATTATGTCCCTATCTGTTATTATGAATTATGGCATGTGCTATATCAAATCAACAGCTCTCTTATTAGGGGAAATTTAGGAGTGGCTATCATAGATAAAAAGATTAAGGAAAACCATCTTAGATGGTTTCGTCATGTGTTCAGAAGACCAGAGAATGCTCCTATCAGAAAAGGTTGTTCTATTAAAGTTAAGGAGAATCAACAAAAAGGTAGACCAAAACATACCATGCTTTCTTGCATGAAGAAAAACATCCAGATTTTGGTATTAATGCTTATTTGGCTCTTTATAGAAGCAAATGATGTAAAAAAACTCATATAGCTGACCCCATGTAGTTGGGATACAATGATGATGATAATGTTAAAAGTTGTGTTTTTGGTGCACTATTCTTTAGAAATTCATTAATTAATAAATTTAAGTCTTCCATGTTTGTAGAAAGGTCATGTGATGACGATGCAATAATCAGTCGTGAACATTTAAAAAAAAAACTTGCATCGTTAATGACCTAGAGTAGAGCCCATCTGACCATAGAGCAACTACAATGGCATCCTTCCATCTATTCCATGGGTGATTAATCTTATGACTTCACAATCATCAAGGAAGCCTGAAGAAGCATCAAACATTTTAGATAAAATCCATGTAGCAATTTTGATATAGCAAGCACAAACCTACAGTGCAACTTTATAAAAAGCAATCAATGATAAGATAGAAGAAAATGAAACACACATGGTGGTTAGTATGTTTGTTTCTTCTAAAACTAGAAACATCTGAAAGCACCTACCACAAAACTACTAAGCAAGGGCAAAAAGACTATGAGCAAGTACATGAAACTGAAGATGAGGACAACCAAGAATCAAGCAATCATGAAGTAGCCTGTGATAACGCTAGGCCCTCAAGAATTCCGGCTTTAATGAACTATGATGAATGTTTGAAATGTTGGAATAAGTTGATGTCTGTCAAGTCAGTATATTTTTGTTTGTTTATCTATATATCCATTATTGATTTCAAGTACAATCTCCACCAAACTGATTGCTTTGACATTGATGGCTTATGAAGGGCCTACTCATACTCTACTAGAGTGACCAAGAAAAGCATTGCTAGCAATTTACAAACAAACTAGTTTTTCTACCTATTTTGGTTGGTGTTGATCTCTTAATGAAATTTTCCATATCACACTAATTTACCTGCAAAGGTATGCATACAGTCTAGCAACACTTTAGGGTACCCCCTATAAAAGAAATACCCTACGCAGAATTGTTCGTGATGAAGATTGTGACATTGTTTGCCTCCAAGAGACCAAATTGCAAGCAATGGAATCGCACCTTCTCCAATGGAAAGGTTGGACCACCCATGTGCACCCCTGTCTGGGCCGGGCCGGTGGACTCGGCATACTGGCCCGCTACACCATGATGCTCATGGATGCATCGCAGTGGGCCATAACTGTCCAGCTCCCCTCCCAGGGGATCTGGTTGACTAATTTCTACGGGGCGCAGAACTAGGAACAGTGGTTGCACGAGCTGACCCGGGTGGCGACGTTGGTCCCGGACCATCAATCGTGGATTGTGGTGGGGGATTTCAACCAACGCCTCCACCCTTGGGAGAAGTCCAGGGGGGTTGCCCCCCCTTCACCCGGTGCACAAGAATTCCAAGCTTTTCTGGCAACCTTCTCCCTGGTGGACCTACCCATTGAGAACTGCCGATTCACATGGAGTAATCAGAGGAAGGGCCCGGACCACGTCCTTTCCCGAATTGATCGGGTATGCATAAGCTCCGACCTCCTCCTCCACTCCTCTGTCTGTGTTTCAGGGCAGGAGCAAGTCACGTCGGACCACCGCTCGCTGGTATGTTCAATCGGGCCGGATAAGCCCCGAGCCCCACGATCGTTCCACTTTGAAGCCGCTTGGTTAACTAAGCCGTGGTTGAGGCCGTTGGTGGAGGACATCTGGGCAGATTACCAGCCTGGCCAAGGTGATCCCCGGAATTTCCTTAAGGAGGCCTTACTTCTTCTGAAGTGGGCCATTCGGGCCCTCGCACCCTCCAGGATCAACTTGGCCAGATCCAGGCCCAGCAGGAAGCAAGGGAGGACCTGCACGAGGAGGAACAACACACGTTGCGTCAGCTCCAATCGCTTGACCTGGAAGAAGAGACATACTGACGGCAACGCTCCTGGGTCAGATGGATCAGGGAGGGGGATAGGCAAACAAGATTCTTCTTTGCCATGGCTAAGACACATTGGGGGGGGGAGAACCACGCTGTCTTCGCAACCATGATGGGGAGACTATTGATGATCCGCAGAAAATTGCAAACGAGCTGGCGCAGTACTGGGGAGGATCTTGGCCAAGCGTCCCACCAAGCCAATCTCAATCCACGTGATGCGAGTGCTGAACGAGACCGACAACATGCGACTACTGGCCCCTTTCTCTTGGCAGGAACTCATTGCCACTATCAACAGCATGCTGGGAGGAAGGGTGCCTAGTCCTGACGACTAGAGCCTTGAATTCTTTAAGACATTTTTGAATATTGTGGGACCCAATAGCCTAGATGTGTTCAATCTCATGCTGGCCAAAAGGCAGGTCCGAAGGGAACTCAATTGTTCCTGGATTGTGTGCATCCCGAAACAGTCAGACGCACACCGCCCTGAACACTTTCGCCCTATCAGTGTATGCAACATGCTCATTCGGCTCTTCTCCAAGCTCCTGGTGCATAGGCTTGTGCCACTTATGCCCAGGCTTGTGGGGATCAACCAGGCGGGATTTGTGCAGGGCCGAACCATTCATGACCAAGTTCTCCTCATGCAGGAGGTGCTTCACTCGCTTCGAAGTTTGGGTTTCCCTGGGCTTTGCCTCAAGCTTGACATTACTAAGGCATACAACACACTCAGCTGGGAGGCATTGCAGTCCATTATGCACTTGAAAGGGTTTGATCAGCAGTTCATCCAGCTGTGCATTCACATGCAGTGCTCAATTGATTTTTCTTTCGACGTGGGTGGGGGCGGTGGGGGGTTGCGGGGCCTCTCCTCTCCAGGAAAGGGGCTGAGATAGGAGGACCTGCTCTGACCCCTTCTTTTCATCATCGCCATGGACTTAATGCAGCACTACTGCAGCACATCCAGGGTGGATGCTTTGGGCATCGCCAGGGTGGCATGTCGGGCCAAACACTATGCGGATGATACAATGCTACTCAGTCAGGTGGCGGTCCCACAGGCACAATGCATCAACGTTGCTCTGTCCCACCTGGCTGCTAAATTAGGGCTGGAGATTATCGGACCAAATCTTCAGCTCATTTCATTAATGTTGATGAGCAAATTAAAAACCGGGTGGTGCAAATCCTGAACATCTTACCCGGGATGGGCAATGACACCTATCTAGGCATCCCCCTCTTCTGGTGGGGGCGAACCATGTCATGGGGACTGTTGTTGGAAAAAATTGAGAGAAGAATGGGCCACTGGGCAAATCAATTCCTGAGCCGCAAAAGACACCTGCTTGTGGCAACGGGGATCCTCATGGCAATTGCCCAATTCGTGGTGGCAGTTGCCACCCCCCTAGCGCCATCATCAATGAAATTAACATGCTGGTCCGTAGCTTCATCTGGGAGGGGGTCAATGGGGGGGCAAGATCCACCTGGTCAGTTGGGAGCGGGTAGCGCGCCCCTGAAACGCGGGTGGATTGGTCATCATGTCCTTCGAGGACGAACTGATGCTAGGACAGCAACGGCTGATGCTTCGGTTTACGCGCCCGCACGAAGAACCGATCCAGTGGATCCGCATCATGAATGCAAAATATCTGCGTTGGGAGGCAAGAGTGTAGGATTCTAGGGCCTGGCAAGCGCTGTACCGGCACGCACGTGCGATGCAGGCCTGTGGGTGGTTGGGTCTCAATCCGCGTGCCCTGCTAGCCGCCAAGTACCTCCAAATCGCTAGCTGGCAGCAGATCTAGAAGGGGCGGCTACCCGAGAAAATAAAAAATTTTCTCTGGCTAGTTCGATGGGACATGCTACCCGTACGTGCCCTCCTATGTCAGCGTGAGATCTTACAGCACGACACCTGTCCCACATGCGGTGCGGCGGCAAAGACAGTTCAACACTTCGCGTATGATTGTGTATGCATGTGCGCCACGTGGCGCACGGCGACGGTGATCCCCCCAATGCGCCTCACCGGAGATTCTTGGGCCACGCTACTTTTATGGGTAGCGTGGAAAGCAAAGAATCACACTATTTTCCTGCAAAAATGGCTCCCCCCCCCCCAACGACTGGTCCTCCAAACTCTCCACACGTGGAAAGAAATCAAGGCGACGATGGGAATCACGCCTACATTTGAGCCGAACTGCGCCGTGTTTCGGGAGGACGAAGAGCTCTAGTAGATGGTGACACAATGCGGCTGGTCTGACCCTCTGCAGCAACTGGTCGGGGACCCAGATCTGGTAGATGATGCGTTCTTCTCCAATTGGGCCGACGACCACACCTTTTTCCGAGGGCACGAGATTCTGATCACCAAGTCCTCAATCGCTAGCTGTCTGGGGGCCCAGATCGCTGGTGAGGTCATCCTGTCGTCCACCCGCAGCCTGCAGGACACAAAAATGTTCTTCAACAGGCCCCTGCCTCGAACTAGGAGCCAACAGGTGCCCAGATCTTCCCTGCCCCGTCTCTAGGCCTAAGTAGTAGATCTGGTGGACAAATTTTTTGTCCAGTCTGGCAACGGTTCCAAGCTCCAGGGCCTACACTTTGCTTTTCTGCGTTGTCTGAAGTTAGGTCGCCAGGTCAACCTCCCCCGCTTTTTTCTGGAGGCCCTCCTGCTCAAACGACGCGGCCGCCATTCTAGGTTAATTCTTGCCTTGTGGCGGGGGGCATAGGGGGGGCAGCACCTGTCGTCTTCTACCCCCCAAATAGCCCCCTGCTGCAAACCCCCAGGGCCCTGC
>MNCI01006080.1:317487-340802 GCA_015680685.1 Gnetum montanum | reverse complement strand
CCCTTTGGGCTTCAACCTTCACGCGGGGCTGACAGACCCAACGGGAGCGCCACCCCCCTGGCCGAAGACCTCTGGCCATAGGAGTTGGCACGAAGAGCTACGACAGGCCACACAAAGGGCCGCAGACGAGGCGCGGGAGGCTGAGCGGCGGCAATGGGAAGTCAAATGGCATGAAGCCCTTGCGCAGGCCTGGGCCAACCTAGAAGCCCAATTTTTGGAGGGAGAACAGGAGCGGGTGAGGCAACAGGACCTCATGGCCGAGGCTGCCAAGGCCCGCTTAATTGACGAAATCCAGGCCCAAGTGCAGGAAGAGTTTATTCAAGAGGACGCGACCCAGAGACAACACAAGCAGGCGAAGCGGGATCAGCTTTAGGAGGAGGAAGATCAGCGACAACGATAGCTCGATCAGGCTCACAAGCACAATGCCCGACAATGGCTAAGAGGGGGGCCGGTGCCCGTATCTCATCCTTGGCATCAGCTGTGAGAGCTCCTGGGGTGAGCTCAAGCACCATGTCCACCGAACCTCGACGCGCTTCCACCCAGATGCAGGCGCCTCGCAGGCAGATCGGAACCGGCGGGAGTCGGCCATGCAAGGTATCCAGCAGGCGGCCAATTTCATGGACACTAAACACCACCGGAACACTCTGGATCTCCTCCATGAGCTGGAGCACCCTCACTACGCCTGCTGACGAACCCCTAGGGGGGGACAGCTTCCGCGTCCCCCTCCCCTGCCTCATTTCCCTGCTGGTCTGGTTCCCCCTTTAATTGGGGGGTGCCTGAGCTCAGGAAAAAAACCTATTGCATAACTTTTTGTTACTGTTGGATTTATTGGGTTCAGCTAGGGGTTTTCCTTTGACTTTTTTAAGTTGTAAGATGCCCTCCCATTATACTTCTTCAGAAGGCAAAGAAAGCACTTTAGCATGACAAATATTGTAATAAATCGAAATGTGTTTAGGGTCAAATTAATAAGGACAAGATAACTATGGATTATTCTTTATTGTATACAGCCTAAAAAGGTGGCAATGATTCATGCTTCCTCTACGTTTTTGTTACTATCTTGGAATAACAATAGCATAACTCTTTCCTAAAAAGGACCAAGTTATATTAAACATTTCAAAATCATGTTTGCCATTACATTACACTTCTTGATGTAGTCACATCTATGCTTGAAGTCAAGGTGACACTCTTGCCAATCCAAAACATTGAGTGATATTAGTGAATGATGTTTGGATTGCCCATTGCTCAATCTTATATGTAATGCCCCACATTTGTGTATCTGACCTTAGCACTCTATTAAATACTTAGCCTTTCATTTGTTTTAAAGCTTATATATATTTGTAGATGTGCCTAATGCTTCTTAGGAATATAAGGACCTTTGTTTGGGTGACATAAGCAAGATTACTATTTATTTCTAATTTCTATTGTTTTATTATTTTAAATTTACATACATACATACATACATATATAATGAATGAGCATTCCAAAGTCTAGCATTATTTTAAAATAATACTAGAAAATCAATGTGATCTGGATTCATGGTTTATTTTAACATTTAGTTAAGAATTTTTAAATTATTGAATATTTAATTAATTAAAATACATCAAAATTCAAAGTTATCAAACCACACTCAAATTTGGTGGACCAACTCAGTTTTACACCTATAGTATAGATCTACAATTAGTCTTTCAGTTCCAGCCCTAGATTTTGATATTTTAATGTTAAACTATTAAAAAGTACCTGTTGGGACTATATTTTCCCTAATTCGATCAAAATATTAATTTCTAGTATGGTCGTTATGGCATGTTTGTGCTCTTTACGATCGGCTTGGCATGTATAAAATGTTCGATAGACAAAAAAACTTAGTATTAATGGTTTTTAATAGATAAATTATAAGAAATGTAGAAAATAGATAAAAAGACAAAAATAAATTAGAAACCCTCACACATACAAAGTAAAAAGTCACTTAAAACAAGACAAAAAGGTGGGGCCATAAGAAAAGTCAATATGGATGGTGATGTATAGTCTATGACATGTTTATGATGACATCTATTTTTTTAATATGCTAATCATCCATATTAATTGCTGGAAAAAAGAACAAAGGACTTAGTTAATAGGGGCCATGTGACTCTCTTGAGTGTTGTCAATCTCACATGTCCACTCCCTCAACAAAGCTTGCTTGTCAAAGTAAAGTAGCAATAATGCCATGAATAAAAACATTTTTGAAGAATGTGCTATCTACTCTTTGTCTTCTAGGTAAACTTTTGTGCACAAGTCTTTACCTAAGCCTTAGGGTCTCCTCCATCCTATAAATAATGGGGCAATTTTCTCTCATTTTCACTTTTGCCAAGGAAGGGAAGACTATGCTAGTTGGAGGGGTGAGGAGTTGAGAAGAGGAAAGGGAGTGTGGCTATCCTTTTCTTATTCGCAACCATATTTTGTGTTGTCCTAAGTGCTCTTGTTGGGCTCTTGTGTGGGCTACAAGGGCTTAGTTCTTAGAGGTGCTTGATGGCGTTAGCCCCCACCATTTTATCCAACCTGGGTCTTCTTCTTGTGTCAACTACAAGATGTTGTAGGGTTAGGGAGACTTGGTGTATCATAGCTGGATGGCCAAAGGGTCCATTGAGAACTTATTTTAAAATTAAAAATAAAGCTATGCATATCGAGAATTTTTGGTGTCTTTTGTTAAGTACACATGTATTGTTTTGTTGATCATTTTGGGTCAATCTTAAGGGGTTCTTAAGAGAGTTTTCATGTCCCAAATCATTGTTAAATAAAGGCATGGCAAAGAATAGGGTCGGTGGGGGAGCTGTAACTAGACCAGCTACAAGGTAGGACTCGCACGAACTACCAAGGTGTGCTAGGGGGACGATTCCCGACCAGTCTGCAGATGTCCAAAGTATTTTGGCCGCATGCCACCTGGTAGCAGAGTAGGCACAACGGGAGGAATAGGCAGAGTGGCAATAACGCTAGCAAAAAGAGGCACAGCAAGAGGCGACCTCCATGCGGCTCAAGGAAATGGGTGGAAGACTTGATCACAGGACACCAAGCTGAGTTACCGAAACTTCTCGCAAAAAACAGGCAACGACTGAAAATGGGCACCAACACTACACTAACACAAGTCGTGGCTGAAATGAAGGCCTCCCAAACCCTAGCAAATGAACAACTTTTCGAGAGCAAGGGATCGGGTTCTAGGTGGGGGAATACAACTAAGCTGAGCGGGAAGGGCAAAGAGGTTGACTTGAAGTGATCGTGGGCCACCCTAGCACAGGACACGGTCTAGGGGGGCAGGGGAGGGGAGGGGAGGGGATTTGACACCAGGATTTAGGGGATGCTAGCCTCCCCTCCAGGTGGGGAATGTTTCCTGCAATATGCAGCGTTAAGGCTTTAGAGCTTGGCAGTTTTGGGGGAATCGGGTCAAAAGATGCTGGTCTACACTATACATTTGTACAGCTTTTCTCTTTTTGGATTAATACAGCTCAACAATTTTTCCAAAAAACAAAATCATTGTTAAATAGTCCTTATTCAAGGGTACATTTCTCTCAATGAGGCAGGAAAATTTATTAATAAAGATTTCAAAGTTTAGAACAATATTAATCCATCATGGTGATCTCTTGATTATTTAACAATGTCTACCCCTAGTACAAAGACTGCCATTCTTTTTCTCTTCTTTTGTTATTATCTAGTGTTTACTGTTTTCTGATTTTTTAAATAATGGTAAAAATGGAAATGACAGCCATCACATAAAATCTGCCTCTGTTTCTCTTTTTTTTTTTTTGTTGAAAAAAAAAGAAGGAATTTAGAGACTATCTATACTCTGTTTTAATTTGAGAAATTAAAAAAAGAGGGCTGTTACTGTTATTGTTTTTTATAGCTGGTAATCTATTTCCCAAGATTTTCTCTCCCAATTCCTGACATTGAAGAGCCTGAAAGATACCTTACGCCAAGAGGAAAAACAAAACAAAACAAAACCTTGTCAAATCCCAACTCCCATGAACTGTGTGGATTATAAATTCAGATTTAATTTCAGGCCCTGCATCTCCCCTAAACACAGATTTAATTGCAAAAAATTCGGGCCCTACTTTCAGACTTTGTTTGCCCAATTTTGGATGCCTGAAAATGGAAGAAAACATTGGCTAATTATACAAAACCCTAACTATTGTAACTCTCTCCATTCTATGATGTGAGCTAGTTCTTATATAGTATTTAAAATACACTTGAGATGCATTGTTACTTCTTTTATTTGTATGATGGGAATATTGCATCTTGGAAGCCTAGAAGTCTCCTTGGAGTAAGTCTTATATTACATGAATGTTTTGTAAATTTTGTCATAATTAGATTTTCATTTCATACAGGGTAAATATTGTTTATTTATTTGTGTTTCAATATGCTAACCCGTTTATTTCAGCATTTGTGCAAAGAAAAGAAAGAAAATGTGTGTGATCATGTATGTTTATTTGCTTTTGATAAAATTAACCCAAATGAATTATGATTAGAAGCCCTTTGGACCCTAGGATAAGCAATTCACCTGAAGTCACAGTTAGCAGTTAGGTGGATGATGCATTTAATTGGTGTGCATTGTGTGAAACATGTAGTATTTTTAGGGATCATTAATAAATCATTTTAATAATAATATATTCATCCCCGAACCTTGAATGGATGGTTTGCATTGTTTATTTGTTTTGCATACACCCTACCCTGGATTTGGAGATGAACACCACTATCCAGCTCTACCCATACATATGCTTACTTTGGCTAAATATCCTAAGCTATTGAACCCAAGGGGGTTGAGTTAGACAACACTAGAAGGCCTTCAATGATGCAAGCGCCATTTGTAACTATGTACCCACCTCACATATGATCCCCAATCGCCTATCTTACGGGTATATCAAGGTGTAGTCCAAAAATGATGGTTGAGCCCACCCTTATTTGTGTAGCTTAGAACCTGAAGATAACCCAACTCACAAGCAAATGGTGACAAGATTCTTTGAGTTGGATGGCCCTCAATGTGGGAATGCAACACCACATTGCATAAGCAAAGTTGTTGAAACCTATATTTTTTATTCCCAGCTATTGTTTGAAGCCTACTATAAATTAAATGATCTTGTATAGCAGAAGCATAGTGGAGGACCAGGTGTACATCCAACCACATTTGTTGGTCCTACTTGTAAAATAAAAATTAAAACAAGTGAATCACACAAATGTTTGATGTTTTCTAGCTTTGCAAGTGATGCAAAGTGTTAACAATCACCTTGGACGATGCTAGTTTTTAAGATATCATAGTGCTACTAAAGATAGATGATATGTAATAGATGGATCAATCCTTAGTATTATGAGAAGTACCAAGGTCTCATCCTATCAACAACTTGTTAAGTCTAATGAGGAAAGGAGATACATAGGCCCTGTAATCAATCCATCATTATGAGTCACACCCTTACTGGTTGCTAATGTAAGTATAATACCATGTTTTAAGAGGATTGGAAAAGGAAAAAATTGTACCAAAAAGGGTGGTTATTAGGGGTCCTACATTATAGAACTCATCAAACAACCATAGATCATAGTGATTATGAGCCCTTGATAAAAGCAATTTACGAAGACACATGAAAAGTAGTGTTTTCTACATATTTGGAAGACCATAAAGGAAGAACTCCTTGTACTTGTGGGCCTGCTGGAATATTAGTGCCCAGTAAGACATAAGTAAAACTATTAGTTAAAAACTGAGAAGATATGTTATATTACCCCCTCCCTATAATTCGGCACTATCACTCACGTTTTTTATATTATTGCTCTCGCTAAAGAAACTCTAGTTAACAACATGTTTTGGATCTAGCAATAGCTTTGACACTCTTTCAAGCATTAGATGGAGCCAACTGAATCTACCACCCTATGGGGTTTTAGGAACACGAGACCCCACTTAGAGACCCACTTACAAGCGTTATGTATAACTCTGATAGCCAAAAGTCAAAAGACTTGATGAGCCCCTCAATCACTAACAGAAAAGAAATCACTTACCTCTTGGTTTTATGCCCTAAACTAACACCTAATCATGGCTTCATTTTGAAGCCTCTTTCTTCGCATATTATGACATGATTTAGAAGAAGGAATGCCACTGTAAAATAAAGCGTAAATTTAGAAATGATACATAGCTAAAACAATACAGAGGAGCAAAGATGAATATTATCTTTGAATGTTTTATAACTATCAAATTTCTATTATGTTAGATCAAGAAAAATTGAACCTAAGATATGAAAAAATCAGAAATCTAAAATGTTGAAAGTTGTAGATCTGGGAATTGAACACACAACCTGTTAGAATATATTTTTCTTCATTTTTAACAGTGATCAATGAAAGACTTAAACTCACTACCTAATACTATAGAAGTTAAATGGACTAAAAATAAAAGAAAGAACCATTTCCAAAAAGGGATTCAGTTAAAAGAAACAAACCCATTATCTTTTGAATTCCCTCAGTAATTATATATAAAGAGGAGATGGAGAAAAAGTGAGAGGGGATGCATCTGGGGATATAAGAACAGAAAAACTACAAGGAGTGTAGCTGGAAGAAAAGGACAACAATAAAAGAAGACTGTGGATGCTGTAAAAGATTAAAAAAGAACTTGTGTGGCTGAAAAAGAAAAGGAACATCAACCGAAAAAAAAAAAGACTAACTACTACAAAAGACAGTAAAATGAAAGGAAATCAGAGTTTAGTAGCAATTCAACATAATAATAAATTGCTCTTGGTATGCAAGAAATCTTATCAAGAACGACACACTTTTTTCATTCTAAGAATGGTGACAATTTCCCAATAGGTCATTGTTGTTAATGTATTGGCACTGATTATTCTTAGTGCATGACCCAGCTTCTTGATAATTCTTTCAACAAGATCAACAAGCATTCATTTCTCAAAACCTTGTAACCCACTACTTCCAGATCTGCTACGATGGCATTAAATTTTGCCAAAAATTTAGGGAGTATTTCAACTTCTTGAATTTCAAGCCAATGATGTTTCCTATGTAGCAAAACCCTATTACAGAATGTGGTAACTTGAAATCTTGAATCTGTTGATTTTTCTCCTACGATTTCATCAGAAATGAATCAAGACTAGTGCTCTTCAATCCAATTTCTCATCAGATATGAAAGAAAGATTTCCAATCAAAACAACATTCCATTCCTTTTCCTTTTCATAGAACAAATCTATGACTACCATCTTCTGCAAACCATAGAAACTTCCATCTCGCATTTGAACCAGAGCCATGTTTGGTTCCATAACACCCACTCAAGCAAGAAATTACCAAAAAAAAAAATCCCAAAAACCCAGAAGAATAAAAAAAACACCTCCAAATTTACCTCCTCACTTGTTTTTCTATTGCTACAACGAACACTATCGCAACCTAAAACTCCTATAGCTCTCACTGCAAAACTTTTAGAAATTATATTTCCTGCAAAATTGCAATTGTGCATTATTGAACCTTGCCTAGCCTGCAGAAGTGAACCCATCATAGAAAATACCAACAAGCCCTTAACCTCACTCTAATACCAATATATTGATGAAAAATAGCACAATGGAACACACTGACAGAAAATGACAACGTGCAAAAGAAAAACACAAAGATAACACTAGAAAACAATCTTTAAAAAATTGAATGAACTATAAAATTGAAACCAGATCCAAAACAACAACTACTGCAAAATAGAAAATAAGAAACACAAGATTTACAAATTAAAACCCTCAAGAACAGAAGGAAACATCTACGAAAGAAGCCCAACTCTTATTACTCAATTGATCCAAATGAGGTGTTCACATACAATGACTAGGGATCCAACCCTTAAATAGGCAAACCTACGTTCCAAACTCTAATCTAGAAACATCTGGAAGTTATCCTTCCAAAAGGATCTCAACAATGTAAAACATACCAAAGAATCACTTCTAATTTAAAAACAGATCTCACAAAACCATCTAGAGATGACCCTTTAACTACCTATTGTTCATCCCTTACAAAAAGGTCATATTTGTCAATTAAACAGTACCACTACAAGATTTAACGTCACATTCCTAACAAGTTCTTAAATTGTTAAATCTTTGATTGGTTGAATCTCTCCATCTCTCTTTATCCGCCTTCACACTCGAGCCTAAATGAACATGTACCTATTTAAAAATACCTATAAAGATTCAGGGCATTTTTTGCATTAACAATTATGCCATTAGGGACATCGGATCCCTACATGAGGGTTGGTCCCACTACCAAAAAGCAAGAATATCCTTAAGCCCACGTTTATTTTGTGGATTCCTGAAATTTAATGAATTGTTGAATTCTCGATTTTCTACTAAAATTGGTTTGATGGTCTGAATGCTTGATCCTTGGATTTGAATCTTGGTTCTCATTGGTATACCTTCTCAAGTCTAATTTTGTTATCTTCTTGAGTCCAATAGAGTGGGCAAAATTTTGAATGTTAATTTACATTTGTAGTTTAACATTAGTGATTTCTCTATTCTCTGTTGTTAGAAAAATGTATAATTTAATTAAATTTTAGTCATGAGCACCTTTTATTATTTCAGGTTAGTAGAGTTAAATTAAGATGATTTGGTATTGTCAGTGTTGCTGGAAAAAAGTAAAATATTATTATACCATTAAATGGATTTGAAATTATTGATTTATGTGTTTCTTCTGGCCAACTGTTTGGTTGAACAAATTTGTTGATAAACAGCATAAGATATACTTTCATAGTTTGAGATAAATTAGAATTTGATCCTTCAGCTTTGTTGGAAGAATTTGCTGATAAACAGCATGTGTTGGAAGAATTGGAATATGACTTTCTGGTACAGCTCTTCAGCTTTTGGCTCATGTATGGGAGATGTATGGCTTTTGTATCATTGTTACAGGAAATAAGGCAATATGCTTGCTACTGGATCCTCTCTAACAGTTACGCATGTGATATTTCATGCACCAAGTATTATAGTGTGTTTGCAACTAATTTGCTATCATTTTGCTTTATGATTTGTTGCTTCTTGTTGGTTGTGGATGCCTCAATTCTTCTGTTAAGAGTTTTAATAATTTGATTTATGAATTATTGTTTCAAATAATTCTTGTGTTTGCTAGCTAGCTGCTCATTTAAAAAAGATTATTGATGTGCATTGTGTAATTTCTAATTTTCCTACATGCTGAACCATGAATATAGTATCACTGTTACCAATATAGTAAATAGATATGGTGATGGATCCTCAACTTTGATACTGTTCTTGTATCTTAAATTCCAATTTATTTTTTTTCATGAATAATATGTTTTTGTACAATTTGACTCTCCATATGTGATTGTATTTGGCTGTGCATAATTTAAGTTTGCTAAGGTGAATTAATTGAGAAAACTGGCTTTTTGTTGAGCTAGATAACTATGAAAACAATTTTAAGTTCAACATTCATATTGCAGCTTCAATACATAGTATATATCAAGAAATGTTGATCATCATATTGGCATTCTCTTCCTGCTAGATCCTTGGGCTAATGTTTGCATTATATAACTTTTTGTGTTATGCTTTATGTTTATTAAAGTAAATTGATTATTGTCAATGACAGTCTAAATGTAAGTTAAATTTCTAATGATTGATTAATTATTTGAAACAAATTTCAGCCTTTTGGGGCCTCCAAGTGTCAGCTCTTGCTCCCTACGATAGGGCATTATAGAAAATCATTCTAGAATTTGTTCTTTTTTCAAGAAACTTAAATGTACATAAACTTTAATCATGTAGAAAACTATTTTTCCCTTTGAAATTTGAAAAATGCTATTAAAAATATTCCAAATTAGTATCATATTCCAATAATCTTTAGCTAGTAATCAAATATCTCCTGAATAACATTTTGCCTCCATTATGATAGACTTGAAACCCAAAAAATTTTCTTTGATACCATCTTGATTATCTAGAAGGTTTCACATGCATTCAAAAATAAATATGCCAGGCTTTATAGTATCACAACATCCCATCAATAACAAGACATCTGGCAGAAAGTTTTACTGACCTCAATAAGAAAACTATAAAAAATTAGGGGGAAAACATTGGTAAAAAAACATGGAAAGATTTTCTTCAAATAGAATGTAATAAACCCATAATACTTTAACAAATAGGAAATTGAAGGTTCGAGATATGCTTTAATTGAAATCTTATTTTATTAATATAATTTCTTTTCTTTTTTTTCCCTTTTGAGAGAGAGATAGAGAGAGAGAATGTTCAGGATTATATTACAGGCAACACAAAAACAGGGCACAACCCTGGCCTCCAGCAGGAACCCATGGACAGTTCCACTTCACCCAAACCACTTAAAACTCAAAAACAGGGTGTTATGGATCACCCCTTCACCCCTTGATCGAGCCACTTTGGAAAAACAGATCAAAACAGAAAAAAAAAACAAGGGACCATCGAAGTCTCCAAACGGTCATAACACCTACAGACGTTTAGAGAGATTTTGGTATGTACATTCAAGGGTTTCCTGACGGTGAATGGCATTCAGCATGTCTCGGTGTTGTTCTAAGTCAACGAAGGCCACGGCCTCCTAGAATACCTTTAAAGCAGCCTCCTTCCTTACTCTCTCAGCAGCTGAACCTCTCCCATCAGGATCCAGCCAAAAGGAGGCACACCGAATGTGTCGACGAAGTGCAAACCAAGTAGTATCACAATGGATGTCAATCACCTTATAAGGCCAACAACCTACCCTAAGCCACATCCATGCATTCTAGGCATGCACCCTATCCACCTATCAACTAAGCTACACCGCTTCCTTGTGCTCCCGCTCCCGACTTGTCACCTCCAACCGCCCTCTCTCCTCTCTCCTGACACTCCTCCTTCTCATGCTACATTTCCACCCTTATCTAGTTCTAGAGCTCATCCACCAACACCACCTGTGAGCTCTCCACATGAAGAGCATGTTGTCTTAGCAGTTCCTTTTCCTTTTCTCGAAATTGGGCCTCCAACTACTCCTGTGCCTGTTGGAGCACCACTTCCCATCTGGCTTTCCAAGCCTCCTGCTCCTCCACCCAGGCTTTGGTTGCCACCTCCTACATGACCCAATTCAATTCAGCTAAGGCATCCACTCCCCCCAAGGAGTCCAAACCCTTAGGATCAATAGCAACCCTAACAGCCATATCAAGTTCCTAACAACCCTGTCCCTTCCACAATGTTTGTTGTCACGAGTACACTACCTTACATGGCAAAACCAAGCACAGGACCTCAGAAGGCTGCCCCCACTATTGCCCAACAAAAGCCACCCGCAATCACAAGGATAAGCCCAAAGTGACAGCCTCTACATTGTTGACGTAGCACCTCCAGAAAGAACCTAGGAAGGTTAACCCTCTGTTCATGATGCATGCACTTCAAAAAAGCAAGGTGTCTACTCTGCAGCTTGGAAGCATTTCCAAAATGAACAAAAAACCTGTCAACCAACTCAACAACTTGTCGACAAATTAGCGACATGGAAGATTTTGGCACATGCCTACTCTTAGTACGTGGGGAAGCCCCAAAGAAAAAGAGGTTAGCATCATGCAATCCATGTGTCGTTGGCAAAAGAATTTCACCCATGGCCAAGGTCCCCAAGTAAAATGCCAAATCCGCCTCTATGAGCACAATCTTAGTTCCCTGGAACTTAATGGTGTCCCCACTCCAATTTGAAAAGAAAGCTTCATCGACCAGCGTCAGGTCCCCTTCTAGGCATCGTAAAATCTCTGCCCAGCCACAACGCACAAACAAACTCCAAAGTTCATGATTCACATGATACGTTGTGTAGGCCGGCTCAAAGGTCAACGTTACACCAATAGCAATGATTAGTTTCACCCATGCATGTTCCGTGTTGTTGCAAACCTATTCAAGAGCTGGAATACTCTTCAATCTCAAATGGTGTGATTTCAAGTTTTCCAAGCCTCTGATGAAAAAAGTGCCACTTTTGAGTCCCTTGTCAACTTCATCAACACATGCAAACCCGCCACTTGCCACATGTCTTGCATGTACAAACACTCAAAAGCAAAGTAGATAATCCTCTCAAGGCCACCAACACATCAAGTGCAATCATCATTAATGTTTAATCCTTGTCATTTTAATAATGCACGTACTAGGAGAGCATTATGCTCAATAAGCCAGATAAAAACCTTAATCTTCTCCGATAGCTGACCTCGCCATACATATTTCCATCCCTCCACTAGTGGGTAAAGCATTTGTATAACCTACTACAAAGACTCCCCCAACAAGCCCCATGCCATCACAAATTGTGCATGTGCATAAAGTATCCACCATAAACTCAAGTCATGTGGTCCCACCTCCCAGCATCAATATTTGTGTGTCATAATTCAAATCCACTGGGCAGCCCATTCTTCCTACTGTAGAAGCCGAGTGACCAATTGTTGCCGCCCCAATAACAGTTCATCTTCAAATTTAAAAATAATTAATCCCCTTGCCTCACAAGGCCGTGCAACAGTTCCCAACCTATTAAATGCATTCAACTACCCCTTCTACCCCCCGACCACATGAAGCTTCTATTTAATTGATTAAGTTTCTGAATAACAACATGTGAAGGGATAGCAACAAAACACGCAATTGCTGAGAGCACCCCAAAAGCCAAAAGAGTTCCCCCCTTCATGTCAAGTAGTTAACCCAGTGGCCCACCCAGGCCTCCATTTTCTGAATTAGTATATTCAATGTTAGTTTCCTCCCCCATTCAAACAACGGAATTCCCAGGTACACATCCTACAGGGAGCCAAGAAGTATACCAAAAATTTGCAATATGTGACTTCTTACCTAGGATCCACATTGATGTAGTAGGCCAAAGACTTCTGCCCAATTTCTGTCCAGCCCACATCCTACAGGGAGCCAAGAAGTATACCAAAAATTTGCAATATGTGACTTCTTACCTAGGATCCACATTGATGTAGTAGGTCAAAGACTTCTGCCCAATTTCTGTCCAGCCCAACTTCTAAAGCCATGACCTTAAGAGCCTAATTAATCCTCTATGCCCGGGGGACCCCAACTCTAGAAAGCAACATTGTATCATCAGCATAGTGCTCCAACAGGCACTCAACCCTTGCAATCTCAAGGTCGCGCACCCTTGCCCCCTTACAATAGTATTTAAGGAGATCCATTGCAATAATGAAAAGCAAAGGGAAAAGAGGATCTCCCTACCTCAACCCCAAACCAAGAGACAAGAACCCCCATAATCTCCCCCCAATATCAAAAGAAAAAGCTATTGAATCTTGGATGTGAATACACATGCTAATGAATATAGGGTCAAACCCTTTCATTTGCATAATAGTAGCGAGTGCCTCCCAACTAACCATATCATATGCCTTAGTGATGTCGAGCTTTAGGCATGATCCAAGAAATTTGGTGGTCTACAGAGCATGAATAATCTCTTGCATTAGAATCACCTGATTTTGTAGGAACCGACCTCAAACAAATTGAGCTTGATGATCACCAACCACTTTAGGCATCAAGGGCACCAATCATTGCACCAACAACTTTGAGAAAATCCAAATCAAAACATTACATAGCCCATTAGGTTTGAAGTGTGTCAGTTCAAAAGCAATAGGCATTTTGGGGATACCAAACTATTCTGGAATAGTTAATCTCCCTTCTAATCTATCTTCTAACCAACATCAAATTAAACGCATCATGAAGATTTGACCCAATAACATCAACAAATTCTCTGAAGAATTCAATAGTCCAACCATCCGCCCTATGAGCTTTACCACCTTTCATGGACCTCATGGCAATCCTCAGCTCTTGCATTGTAAATGGTGCAAGCAAGAGTCTGCTGTCCTTTGCATCCAACACCTTCAATACCTCAATGGACACTGTCACCATGTCATGCTTCCTCCAAATACCTCCCCAATACTCCCCCATCAACTGAGCCACCTTAATAGGATCCATTATACTGGTCCCATTGTGAGCCAGACTAAGAGCCTTTTTACTTTGGCCCCTAGACTTAGCCACCATGAAAAAGAATCTCATTTCTGATCCCTATCCCAAAGCCATCTGATACGTGACCTTTGCTGCTAGTACATCTCTTCCAAATCCAATGCCTAGAGCTATTTTAGGACATCTACCTCCTCATCCTGCAAATCGGCACCTAGTTCTTACTGTGACTAAATTTCCATCAGCTAACCTTGTAGCCCTCTGCAACAAGTGCAAAAAGGAAACTTATCAGCAATGGCTTGTGAGCGAATAGCCCACTTCAGTCGCAACAACCCATTCCAAAGAAAATTTCAGGGGTTCCTTCTATCCCCCACACCATCCCCCCAAATTTCTTCGACCAAACACCATAACCAGGACTTAAGTAACCATGAGATCTTGAATCGAAATGGAGGAGGCCCCTAAAGCGATTTTCCAATAGAACAAAGGCTAGAATGATGGTCAGATGCATGTTGTTCCTTACCCAAAACCTGCACATCGAAACGCACTAAGAGCTCAAAACTAATCCAAACTTGATCAATCCTAGAAAGAACCCGACCTTGTCCTTGCCTCTTGTTACTCCACATGAACTAACAGTTTGCAATATCCATGTCGACCAAAGAGCAGAGTTCAAGGAAATTCTGAAATTCCTAGGCCCCCAAGGGAACAACATAGTCTGCCCCCGACTTCTCCCAAGGATGCAAACACTGATTGAAATCCTCGACAATAAGCCAGGCCCATTTGTCAAGGACCAAAGTTGCAAGCCTCTCCAACTCTTGTAATCGAAGTTCCCACACTTGGGCTCCATAGAAATTTGTCAACCAGATGCCATTTCAAGGCAGAATCATGGTAATGCTCCAAATGGATGAATCAATCAGGGTCATCTATGACTTTGCCAAAATTGCCAAACCCCCCACATGCCCTTAACATGGCATGAACTGCAAATTCCATCCCTCCCATCATAGGTGAAATGCCCCTGCAATCTATAGCTTGGTTTCCTGCAGACAAATAACCTCACATTCCTCACATTGCACAATCTCCATCAGGGTATTTCTTTTATAGGGTGTACCCTGATCCCTACAATTCCATTATAAAATCTTCATGCATGACCTATGGTACACTTTGGTAGACCTCTTTTAAGGTCCATTGGGTCCCAATGTCAATATCCATCTACGTCTACTTGCTACGTGCAAGTTGATTGGAGGGTTGGCCAAGTTTCCTGGATCCCAGTGAGACTAGAAACGTTCTAGGGTCCTCTAGCGCTTGTGGTGTCAAATCTGGCATGCGAGTCAAAGGTCCCCCGTGAACAACCAAAACCCAATCACCCAAAGGGGGGAGCTCCACCCCCTTCTTTGTGCAAGATACAATCAAGGATGTAATAGGGGAAAGCTTCTGTTCCCCACCATCATCCTCCCCCACAATCGACAACTGCATCTCATTCATATTGGTTGTCTGGGTTTGTGGACGCGCCCAGCACCCCACTTGAATCCACTATCCATATTAGGGTGCCTACACATTGGGAGGTCCCCTGGTAGGTGCCTTGGAAGGCACCTTTCCTTTGCCTCGAAAACGACATGTAGCCACCCCATGCCCATTTTTCCCACAAATGGGACATCCATTCCCTAGAGGAGCTAGAACCGTTTGCTCCTCGGCCAAGTTTTCATACTCGACATGGGCACGTTCTTCACCTCCTGGAAAGTCTAAAACAATTTCCTTTACCAAAACTTTGGGAGACAAGGACCTCCACACACAAAACCGAGCAAACCCCATTCTCTCCATTGAGGTTGTGAATCACTCAAAGGAGCTAAACTCCCCAAATAGACCAACAAGAGTTCTTACAAAATCAAAATTCTACATCTCCTAGGGAATCCCAGAGATGCAAATCCAAACTGACACCTTGGAAAAAAAGATCTGCTTCCCAATGTGCACCCACTCTCCAATGTGTAAGCACAAGTCCTTTGACAACGTAAAACCACAACCCACCCAAAAGAACTTTGTCACAATCCTCTAGAGATTTGAACACAAACAACAAGAGCTTCTCAAACAAACTACAAACCTCCACCTCTTTAAACCCCCAAGCGTCAACAGCCCATTTCCTAATCAGGTCTAACTTAGGCTGAGCCCCTAAAGACACAAACTTGCTGATCAAGTTGTGCTCCATGGTATGAACCAACTTCCCTGTCGGCCTCCGAATTTGGATCCTCATCGCTCCTTGGTGGAAGCAAGCCTCTATCCCCTTGTCACCTAGCCACCATCACACCCTCGGTGCACCTAACAAACATGACCCTGCTGTAGGACCACCACCCCCGCTCTATCACCATTCACTCCCCTAAAGCCACCATCATTGGCGGCAAGCCATTCCACTCTACTCCCAACCACGTGCCCCGTGCTCCCATGTATGTTCCCTGCACTCCCACCCATTCTTTTTTTTTTCTAATTTCTTTTTAGTCATTAAAAAATAACACATAATTTCCTAAATTTCTTATTGATTTTCTCTTTCTGTTCATAGCAAAATCGTGATAGGTAATCTTTCCTCTTAACAAACAGAATCAAAGAATCTAAAAAGGTGTTGCGAATTACCAATCAGTGCATGACCAAAATTGGAATAAAAAATAGTGCTATGACTATAAAAAGGACAAACATGTTAGACAAAGAGCCCATCCATCTTGCACTAAAAACATTTTTTCATAGCTTTTAAGGAAAACTTCACAGCTCCAAGAATATGAGTAGGCAAGAAGGAAATAGAGTAGCAATCAAAACGAAAACTATTAATAAAAATACAATAGCTGGACTCTTTATATTACTATGCTTTTTGAAAGAGAGGATGTCTAAACAGATGCAAAGGGCAAGAAGAAAACAAGAAGGTTGTAAAAAATGTTAATTGCCAAAATCAAAACCCATTCATTCTATTGATCTAAAATGTGATTTCATAGCAGCGTATTGGCTAATTTTATCTTTCCTAAAATGATGAATGGACTCAAAAAGGCATTTCATCACATCCCAACAACTCGATGACAATACTTTGTTCCAAATTGTAACACAATAAGCATTCCCATGTACGCTCAACAGGAGTCTACCACTCAAAGTTCCAACAAGAAAATTATCCCATAAGAACTTATGAGAGTTCACCACAAACGACATCAAGAATTTTTTATAATTTACCACAAATAAAACCTAACTTCATAACAAATGAGTATGATTCAAAATATGAGATGAAATGAATGAAACATGGACAGAAACAGAAGCTCGGTAAAATGAAAGACCTGCAAATATCACGAAGCATTTTCAACCTCCTCCTCCAACTAAGTTTTTCCCCTTGGCCACTTGTGTGAATCAAGTAATAAAGAGAGCCCATCTCCATGTACTCTGTTACCATTGAGAGATGCGGAGGTTTTGTACATGCTCCTAGAAATAGTATCACTGAACATATATGACAGCCAAAAAGAAATAAATTTAGTACGTTGAGGACAAACTGCAAAAAATTAAGAAAAATACGACAGAGGATTACAACAAATTACTTCAATCAGTATAATTAAAAAGAGTATGAAAATCTCTTATCATAAAAAAAAGTGTTGGTATAATTACTCAATCAGTATAAACCATTGCTTAGTAACTTTCCTTAATCATTGTATAGTAATTCTGATGATTACCATCTAAAAAGAACTGCTTAATCATTCACAAAGCATTTGAAAGAATGTCCAACTTGGTACACTTACAGAATCATAACTAAAACCTCAAAAAAAGATAAAAATGGTACCATTTGGATGCCGCATCCGACTGTCAAAAATTCATTCAAAACAACACAAACAATTGTAAGTACAAACATAATTGAGGATAACAAATCGAACAAGCATGGAATTAATTATGACTTTACTCTTCCTACCTAAGAAGTTGAATTTCATTACAAAAATCTTCAATATTCTCCCGTGTCAAATCTTGTTCAAGTAAAACCTTAATAGCAACCTCTGTACCCCTCCAAATTCCTCGAAACACTTCTCCAAAAGAACCTGGCAGCAGGTATAAATACAATTTAAAAAAAAATTGATATTTACATTGATTTAGGCCAAGGAAAAAAGAGAATTACAGAAAGAAAAAGAATCCTACTGGAAAGCTTATCTTCAATCCGTGCTCAAACTGCATTGCATGACTTAATTAAAAAAAACCAAGAGGAAAATAACAGGAACAAGAAATTGCCTTGACAACTTCCTTTTACAAAAACAAGTTTAGCATTATAACAACTCGAGAAAAGGCATATTTAGCAGGAATATAGATTTATAAAATGAATATGCATACCAATGCCAACACGAACTCCAATTCTGAGTTCAGAAAACTCTATATGCCATTCGGCAAATGGCAGTAATGAATTCGATAGCAGGAGAGAAGATTCCAAGACTTCATTCAGCTGATCCACATTTTCTGATGGTACTACAGATTTCCTATCTAAGGATTCTTGTTTGGACAGGTCTGTTAAAGCAATATTTGAAGCAGAATCGTCAACACTTTTGGGAACTCTGGCGCCTGCCACATTTCCAGCAACTAAAGCTCCGAAGCTTGGAGCATGATCTGAAAACTGAAGTGCAACAATGTTACGCATGGAAGAGGATCACAAAAAGTTATGGTCAGATTGTCTTGAGTTTATGAACTGATTCAGGATAACTTTTTATAGTCATAAGGAACATTAAAAAAAATCCGACACATCCTTTTGTATAGTATATAAATGCTAAGGAAACCTTAGTAAGTTAAAACCACCAGGCATAAACATTGAGGTATTTATCTATAAAAATATAAAAATGACTATCATAAATTTCTGGATGACTCTAAGAATTGAACAGGAAAGAGACACAAACATGCAGACAAACAGATACACACATACATAGAGTGCAAAATGGTCTAATGAACTGTTTGTCCACATTTTAAGGCAGAAAATCTGTACCTTTTCAGATTTATCTTCACAACTGATATGGCCTTTTCCCTTAAATATTCCACTGCTTTCTCCAGGAATTGGCTCTTTAGATTTAGTCAGACGCTGTTGTCGGTCATGTTTCAATGCTTCATTCATTGCACGAACAGCTCTACAAAAGAAATTATAATCAAATAACATTATATAGAACACACAATTCAGAAACAAATACAAACAACATAGCTATAAAATGTTGCATACAATAAATAAAATGTGAATTTGATGCAAAGAATAATCAGAGCACAGCATATTGAACCAAAACTGAATTTATCATTCACCAGGGATCTGTTAGGAAAACAATGGTACAATTCAGTTAATCTCAAATTGTTCTTGATGTAGCAGCAGCCCAAGGCAAAAACAAGAAGTTGAAGACATCGATTTGTTAATTTTTAGCTAAATTTTATAAACCATGGAATGCCTGACAATTAGCCAACCCCATTTTGTTGGGACAAGGCTAGGATGATAATTATGATAATGGAATGCCTGACAATTTTAAGATGAATTATGATAACCCAATTAACACGAACTTCCTAAGTTGAAATAACTGGGATTATATCTGCAAACACAGCAGAGACAACAGTATAAAGGTGCACTTTGCAAGAGAAGATGTCTTCCAATCTAATGGTGTCATTGTTCGGTCCATCTGTCCACTAAATAGTAGCTATGGTCAACATGTCAGAAATTTTCAAGTTATACTTTTGGTGAACGTGTCTTGTATGTAAGCTGAAGCATCCATAAACTAGTCCCATTATAATTATATAAAATAAACAAGTATAAGTAACCTACCTTACTATATCATCACTAATTTCAGGGGCAATGCTTACACTTCTCTTTCTAACCCGACGAGATTCTAAACCTGAAATATGTTCTGCTGGTCTGCAATATAAAAAACAGATAATGGAAAAAGTCAGTTCAATTATAATTGAAACAGTCTGCAACCAAAATCAACCAAAACTGTTATTCAGAATTCAGGACATTGAAAATGTCAAGAATAAGCATTAGTAGATATTCTGCATGCTTATTTGAAATTTTAACCACAATAACCACAATCATCAGTGCAAAGCATCCGGTTTCATAATCTCAAACAGCTATCTTTTCATTATCTCTTGAAGATTTACAAGCTTTTAACTAGTTTTGGTCTGTTTATAATCATCTCTGGCAGCTCCATTTTGGTCTCCCTAACATAAAGCACCCACTACAATACCGAATTTGCTCAAAACAAGGAAAAAGAACGCTTATTTGTTAACAAGAAAACAACAATCTAATGAAATTGTGACAACTAATGTTCAAAAGACAGAAGAAAAAGTCAAATTATTGCTCATAGTATATTACCTTTGAGGGAACTGAGACTTGAAGTTTTCTTTTAAAATAAATTCCATCAATGTGGCATTTATAATTTAACTTTCAACATTTCTTCTTCTTTTTTTTCTTTTTCTTTTTTTTTGAGAAAATATTCGGGATTGTATTACTGAGAAAGAAAGACTATAGTACAGGAGATTATAAATCGTGGGCCATCAGCAATGGCCCTCAATGGAGGGGAAAAAACCCCTAAGTCACAAAAAATTCAGCACCCCGTTAGACATGTTATAACAAAGANGGGCGGGTGCTCCCCCCGAACCCAGGGGGCACCAGAACAGGAAAGGAAATAGGGGGCAACCATCGACAGCGTGGGGGGAGGCAAGAGGACAAAGAAACGGTGACGCCCCAGGGGGGAGCGTCGCCCACGATCCGAGAGAACTTCCCCGCCCCCTCGCCCCCCCAAGGGGTTCTTCGACAGTCAACGGCAGGCGCAATGTGGGCGCTCCAGCTCATGGAGAAGATCCAGGGTGTTTCGGTGGTCTTCGGTGTCCATGAAACTGGCCACTTGCTGGAGACCCTCCATGGCCGACTCCCGCCTGTTCCGGTCCGTTGGCGAGGCACCCCCATCCAGATGAAATCACGCCGAGGTTCGACAGATATGGCGCCTAAGCTCACCCCAGGAGCTCTCGCAACTGATGCCAAGGATGAGGTACGGGCACCGCCCCCCTCTGAGCCATTGTTGTTGGGCATTGTGCTCATGAGCCCGATCGAGCTTGTTGTCGTTGCTCCTCCTCCTCCTGAAGTCATTCCTACTCTGCCTGCTCCGCCTACTCACGTTCTCTTTGGGCCGCGTCCTCCTAAATCCGTTCTTCCCGCACTTGGGCCCGGATTTCATCAATTAACTGGGCCCTGGCAGCCTTGGCCATGAGGTCCTGCTGCCTCACCTGCTCCTGCTCCTGCTCCTGCTCCCGCTCAGAAAACTAGGCCTCCAGGTCAGCACGGGCTTGTGCAAGGGCTTCATGCCACTTGGCCTCCCACTCCCATTGTTCAGCCTCATGCACCTCGTCTACGGCCCTCTAGGTGGCCTGCCGCAACTCTACATGCTAGTTCATATGGGCGGAGGTTTCCAGCAAGGTGGAAACCGGTCTATCGAGGCGAGCGGGGGGGCATCGTTCCCGTTGGGTCCGCCACCCCCACGTAAAGGTTGTAGCCAATAAGGTCCAACGGTTCCCTTGGCCGGGCGAGACCGAAGGGCCTAGGGGGCAGCAGCAGGGGGGCTATCCGGGGGGCCCCCGCGAGGGGGCAAATGACAATGGGTGTTGCCCCCCCTCTGCCCCCCGGCACAAGGCAAAAATTAACCCAAAATGGCGGCCACGTCGTTTGAGCAAGAGGGCCTCCAGGAAAAAGCGGGGGAGGTTGACCTGGCGACCTAACTTCAAACAACGCAGAAATGCAAAATGTAGGCCCTGGAGCTTGGAGCTGTTGCCAGATTGGACAAAAAATCTGTCCACTAGATCTATTGCCCAGGCCCAGAGACGGGGCAGAGAAGATCGGGGCACTTGTCGACTCCTTGTACGTGGCATGAGCCCTTTGAAAAACAATTCCGCGTCCTGCAGACCGCAGGTAAACGACAGGATGACCTCATTGGCGGCCTGGACCCCCAGACAGCTGGCGATTGAGGATTCTGTGACAAGAATCTCGCGCCCTCGGAAAAAGGTCCGATCGTCGGCCCAATTAGAAAAGAAAGCATCGTCTGCTAAATCTAGGTCCCCGACCAACAACTGCAGAGTGTCACACCATTGTGCCACCATCTACCAGAGTTCCTCGTCATCCTGGAACGTGGCGCAGTCTGGCTAAAATGTTGGCATGATTCCCATCGCCACCTCGATTTCTTTCCACGCGCGGAGAGCCTGGAGAACCAACCACCAGGGGGGAGCTATTCCTGCAGAAAAACAATGTGATTCCTTGCTTTCCATGCTACACATAAAAATAGCGTGGGCCAAGAATCGCCAGTGAGGCGCATTGGGGGAGGGGGGTTGCCGCCGCCGCACGCCACGTGGCACACATGCATGCACAATTGTAAATGAAGTGTCGGACTGTCTCAAGCGCAGCGCCGCATCTGGGACAGGTGTCGTTCTGCATGATCCTGTGCCGACACAGGAGATCTCGTACGGGCAACGCATCCATCCGTACCAACCAGAGGAAGATCTTTATTTTCTTGGGCAGTCACCCCTTCCAAATCTTCTACCAGCCAGCAACCTAGGGGTACTTGGTAGTCAGCAGGTCACGCGGCTCAAGGCTCAACCACCCCTGGGCCTGCATCGCGCGCACATGTTGGCAGAGTGCCTACCAGGCCTAGAATCTCGCACCCCCGCCTCCCAACGCTAATACTTCGTATTCATGATGCGGATCCACGGGATCGATTCTCGGTGCAGGCGTGTAAACCGAAGTACCAGCCATTGTTGTCCCAGCATCAATTCATCTTCGAAGGACATGATGCCCAAAACCCCCACGTTACAGGGGTGCGCAACTCGCTCCCAATTGACTAGGTGGATTTTCCCCCTCTTTGCCCCCCCTCCAAATGAAGCTTCTGACCAGCATGTTGATTTTATTGATGATGGCGCTACGGGAGGTGGCAACGGCCGCCACGAATCGGGCAATCGCCATGAGGATCCTCGTTGCCACAAGCAATCGTCCTTTGCAGCTCAGGAAACGATTTGCCCAGTGGCCCATTCTTCTCTCAACTTTCTCAATCAGTGGCCACCACGACATGTTCTGCCCCCATCGGTAGAGTGGAATGCCCAAGTAAGTGTCTTTGCCCGTCCCGGGCAAGATATTCAAGATTTGCACCACCCGGCTTTTAACCTGCTCATCAACATTAATGAAATGAGTTGAAGATTTGGTCTGATTAATCTCCAGCCCCAACTCAACTACCAGACGGGACAGAGCAATGTTGATGCATCGTGCCTGTGGGACCGCTGCCCGACTGAGCAGCATTGTGTCATCCGCATAATGTTCAGCCCGACATGCCACCCTGACAATGTCCAAACCATCCAACCCGGATTTGCTACAATAATTTTGCATTAAGTCCATGGCGATGATAAAAAGAAGGGGGTGGGTGCCCCTCTCGTATC
>MNCI01006080.1:258227-317479 GCA_015680685.1 Gnetum montanum | reverse complement strand
CCCCCCCCCCCCCCCCCCCCACGTCGAAAGAGAAACCAGCCGAAGACTGCATGTGAATGCACAACTGGATGAACTACTGGTCAAAACCTTTCAGTTGCATAATGGACTTCATGGCCTCCCAGCTGAGTGTGCCATATGCTTTGGTAATGTCAAGTTTGAGGCAAAGCCCAGGAAAACTCAAACTTCGAAGCAAGTGAAGCACCTCCTGCATGAGGAGAACCTGGTCCTGAAGGGTCCGACCCTACACGAAGCCCGCTTGGTTGATCCCCACAAGCCTGGGCATAAGTGGCACAAGCCTATGCACCAGCAGTTTGGAGAAGAGCCAAATGAGTACATTGCAAACACCGATAGAGCGGAAGTGTTCTGGGCGGTGTGCGTCTGATTGTTTTGGGATACACACAATGCAGGAGCAATTGAGTTCCCTCCGGACCTGCCTCTTGGCCAGCATGAGATTGAACGCATCTAGAATATTGGGTCCCACAATATCCATGAACGTCTTAAAAAACTCAAGGCTCCAGCCGTTTGGACCAAGTGCCTTTCCTCTCGGCATGTTGTTGATAGTGGCCGTCAGTTCCTACCACAAGAAAGGGGCCAGCAGCCGCATGTTGTCCCCCTCGTTCAGCACTCGTGCCACGTGGACCAAGATGGGCCTGGTGGGACGTTTGGCCCATATCCTCCCCTAGTACTGCGTCAACTCGTTTGCGATTTTCTGCGGATCATCAATAGTCTCCCCGTCTTGGTTGCGTAGACAGCGTGGAACATTTCTTTTAATGATATTGGTATAATGCATAAAACATATGAAACTATGTCCAACATAGACGAGGTACTTTCAATTGATTTTTTTAAAAAATAAAGCAGTTCCACAAGCTAAGGAAAACTGGGAAACTAAGAAAGCAAAAATTTAGGATGATTTAAACTATTTTTAAAAGCCAGTTTCAAGCAGCATGTTCCACAATACTTTGCCAAAAAATATCTCATTATTACACTAGAATAAAAACACATACTGTGAAAAATCTCTACCAAACCATGTTCCATGCATCATTCTTCTCCTGATCACATGAAAATGCAGATTCAGAAGCACATTAAGTGAAAAAATAAAAATAAAAGAGAATTTACATAGATTAGCTAGTCCTTGCATCAACAGAGAACTGCTAATATTGTTTCATTAGAGTGTCATTCATCAATTACTGTTGCAAGAACATGAACTGCTAGAGTTACAACAATGAAAATACAACAACAATTTGTTATTGTCCCAATTATCCTTTTTATTACATTCTCAGAAATCAGGATTTCTGATATAGCCTACATACTTTTTCAAATAAACGTGAAAATGCAAGTATGCCAAACGTGTTCAGACTTTGTCAGGATCTGTTGTACGATCTCCCGCTGCAAATTGAACAAGGACAGTTGCACATTAAAAGGAAAAAAGGATTTTACTGTGAATCTCCTCACATACATACAGGTCAAGTGAAGAAATTGCTGTATTTAAGTTATAAGAAACTTGACAATTGGAGTGAAATGTTTTCTAACTGCACAATTAAATGTTTAACAATTAATAATTAGTACACTTTTAAGTATTACACCCTACACAATTAAATGTTTTCCTGTTGCAGGTTTCATGACTGGATGGGCATCCCCCTTTCTTGGGTTCAGCGAACACCCAAAAACCTTGGTCCGCCTCTAGCGAGATCGGCCCAACAATCTCCTCCATTGCTAACACAATCGACCTACACACAGCTAACACCAACTCCCCCAACAAAGGCAGCGCCCCTCCAAGAGGTAGCAACGTATTCTTAACAAGGGGAGAAGAAACCAGAAGGGAACCAACCCCAGCCAGCCCCAGCAACAAGGGAGGAACGCAAGCCCCCAGGCCCAAGGATCAGACCTCTGCCACCCTCCAACCCACTCAATCTCAACTAACTATCCATTTTGCCTTACCAGCCTGTTTCTTGCTCTAGACCCTACATTCCTTTGTGGTATCCATTTTGCCTTACCAGCCTGTTTCTTGCTCTAGACCCTACATTCCTTTGTGGTGTGGTTATGCTTGCCACAAATTGCACATGCCTATACACCAGCCTAGGCCACCTCCAGTCAGGGAAACCTTTTCAAAGCAGGTGGTGACCTCACCACCAGAACATTCTCTTACTCAATCGGAAGGCTTTCTTCTCCAAACGGTAAGTCCAAAATGACCTTCCGTTGGAGGTCATGCAGAGCAAGACACCGCCACACACAGAAACATGCAAAGGCCATTCATTCCTTTGACACAGTAAACATATCAAGGAAATAAACTTGCCAAAAAAACCCATGAGGGTTTTAAGAAAATCGGCAATTCATAGTTCCCAGGGCACTCTAGAGACCCAAATCCACACCTAAGCCCTGGAGAACAAATCCAAGTTGTGGTGAGCACCAAGCCGCCAATGCATGACTGCTAAGCCCCACACACCAAAAAAACCAAGGGCCACCCGCAATCACTTGGTCCCTATCCTCCTAGCTCTGAAAAACGAAGGGCAGCCAATCCCCGTTTAATGACCACACCTGGACGTCGCTCAACCCCCAAGAGGCACGGATCCACCACTTAACCAACTCCAACTTAGGCTGTGCACTGGAAGACACAAACTTGCCCACCAGGCTCAACTTTGACATCCCGAAGCCCCTCAAGCAGCATCGCCCACATCTACAAACGTAGTGTTCCATCCTACCAGGCACAAGAATCAATACCCCCATCTCAGGGTTTCCACATCTTCCCTCATCCTTTCCCCTGCCTGAGGCCACCATCGTTGTCATCATGCATAGCTAATCCACCACCAACGTCCTCTTGTGCTTCCTGGTGCCCCTGCCTACCCTCCTGTTCAGACCCTAGCCCATCCATGCGCACTCTCTCTCCCTCTTGTGCTTACCCCATAGCTTGCCCAATAGCATGTTTTTTAATAATTAATAATTAGGCAAGTATACACTTTAAGTATCACACTACAAGCGTAACTGTTACACCGCAAATGAACTGTACACAGTGACAGTGAAAGCTTAATTTAACACTGATTCAAAAAAATAGAATAGTATAAAAACAATGATGTGATTTGCTAATTTCCTTACCATGGTCAGTCAAACATCATGAGATTTTACAATGACTGCAAATGCAACCAATAAACAAATTTCATGAAATTCTTTATACTTATAAGTTTTGTGAAGCCATCTGCAAGTTGATCTTTGTTGTTAATATAGATTGGTACAATAAACCCTTCAGCAAAAGCATGTCAGATATAAGGACTTCTCCACCTCAACCCCAACCTAGACAACCCCCACAAATAGTCACCCTAGGGGTTGTTGAAACCCAAAATAATTGAAACATACGTACACCCCAAGATATATAGTCCAATTAGAACTTTTAAATCAAGAGTCTCACCACTAGGCTAACACCTCATTACTAAGCCATCCTACGAGAGGGCGATCTTCAACAAAGGTCAGATTAGTTGTGTCAACTCCTAAAACCCCTGACTCTTAAATGAGGACCTGAAACTTGTTTGAAACGAGGATCCCTACAACCCCATTACCTTCAATGTATAGTCGTCGACCCTAGTGAGCTCCCGCAATTGAGACCTTGTCTTGAATGACAATAGCAAGTGAGGCCCCCACTAGCTTGTGAGTAAACCCAACAAGAGCACTTTGACCCATATGCCTAGGGCAAATGCAACATCTTTGGACGTGTGCTAACATTTTCCATAAAAGTTACATCCTATAGCAAGGATACAACATTTGGGCTCCTAGGTCACTACTTCTGCAAAAGAGACATTTTTGTATATGAGATAAGGCAAAACCTATCAAAAGCAGTGAATTACCAAAGGAACCCTGCAAGGGTTCTCGGAAAAGATTCAAACCATGTCCACAGAAGCCCTATCAAATAGATCAAGATCTGAATGGGTCCTATGTAGTCAATGAGTGAGGGTCTGTCCCCTAACCCCAAATAACCAAGGGCCACCTTACAAGGTTGTATCCTTATCAGCAAACAACTAGAAAACAAACATGAGCAAGTCACCATGCAAGATGTGTATCTCCACTTCAACCACATTCCATGAAGAAGACACCCACCTCTTAACATGTTCCACCATAGGTCCAGCACCTATAGAGATGAATTTCCCATGATCTTTCCTTTGCAATCTTGTTAGAAACCCTAAGGTTGAGAACCCCTTCCACTAGATCAACAGTGTCTATAACTCTAACTCCTGGCTACCAAAGCAAGCTCTTAGTATGCTCCGCCTGACCTCATGCACCTAACTTACTGCCCCCAAGAGAACAGCCTCAGCATTCCCAACATCCATATGAACCTCTGCCCTAGAACCCTTGTACCCCTCTTGGAGTTGGTTGTCCCCATCTCACTCTTTCTCCTCAACCAGTATCCTTCCCATGTCTGGCTAACCTCCATGCCCTCCGTCTACCTACACCTATTGTTCCCAACACTTGCTATCCCCTCTTGCACTGTACACCCTATGCTCCCTCTACTCATTCCGCTCCCTCTACTCATTCTGCTCCCTCCACAGCCATCTGATCCCTCTGCACCCTCCGCTCCCTCCCTCTGTCAGATTCAAAGAGTTTTAGTTGTGCAAAATACACTTAAGGTTTTCAATGAAGTAGAAAATACTCATAAGTCAATACACACCTTCTGGCACAGGTTCCTTCTAGCCCCGTTTGAATAATGTTTTAGATAAATGTTACTGATCCTGAGAAATGAGCTCATATTTCCATTAAACTCACAAAAAGTAGAACAAAAATATTTAGCATATTTTAATCAACCGATAGCAGAAAAAATGAACCAACCTCATAAGCTAGGCAAGTAATTAAGTTCATGTTTAATTTTAATTTTAATTATAAATGTTTATATTAATTCATAACGGAATACATGTTGAAAAATTATAACACAGCCACCTGTGACTCAAGTTCTTGATTTTTTTACTCTTTGTTATATTTTGCATTTTACTTTCTTTTTTTTTTTTGGTAATTTAGAATACGAAAGCCTTAGATATAATTGAACCATTGGAAAATACCATTAACAGTTGGCTTACTAAAAGAGACATGCCATCAAGCAGAATCAAATCTGAAAAGGACAATGCTTTCAGGCACGGCCAAGATTTGGAACTGACCTATCCCTGTCAGGTAAGCGGCAGCCCAATCCCTAAGCTGGTCCAAGAAAGGTTGGAGACTGGAGACCAAAAATTTGCCTATCAGAAAACTCAAAATTTCAATCTGCCAATCTACCGCAATCATCCAAAACATTGGAACACATACCTATCCTGTGAGACAGACTGAGAGGCTGAAGCAATTCCACTTAGCCCTCAATCCTACAAAAAGAACTTATGAAACCCTGTACACAATTCCACCAGCTGTTACAGCCTTGCACCAGCCTGCCCCTGTGATTATAACCACACCCTAAACCCACCTGCCCCTGTACACGTGCACATATCTTATCATGCACAACATCAGGCACTCACCTCCCCTCTCTTGAGTTCCACTCCCTCCGTGTCCATGTTGAGTGTGTGCCCTCAATGTGCACCATGCGCACCCATATATATTAGTGTGCTTGTATTAAATACATCCATTACTGATAACAATGATTCCCCTGTTTTTCTTTTTAAAAAGGTCATCAGCTAGAGGATCACTGCTCATCCCACCAAGTGGGGTCCCAGGAGGGCTGGTGGATGTTTTTCATTTTATGTGCATTACTTTTTATACTTCATTAGAGACAATTTTTATCTTTATTTTATGTCTAATTATGCTTAAAATTGTTAAAACATTGTGATAAATGTACACTTCAAATGGTTTTTTTAGCATGTCAATTTTTTTGAACTTTTTTGGAGATTTTCCGATATACTCCCTTCTTCCAATTCAATTTTCAAGCCAACCTGATTCATTCCCCAACTATTTTGTCATTGCAATAACACAAAACTAATAAGAAATAACAAACCTATTAAATCTCAACTGAACAAAACATATTTAAAAAGCTACGAAACTACAAAAGCGTAATATTAAACAGAAATCCTGTAACCTTTCTTTTCCATCAGGGCTCTGCACAGAGTATGGTGAACGCTGCGCAATAACTGTCGAGCTCCTTTCCAAAACAGCATGGTGCTGTGGGGACTGGTCAGGACTGTTTCAGGTAAAAAGGATATATGTTGTACACAGTTAGAAAAGGATAGCAAACATAGAATTTTTATTTTTAATTAACTACCATTGCAAATAATTACGAATAATCCAAGTATTTGCAGATATGTTGCCACTAACTCCATGGGTGATCTGAAAGTCATGCCCTTGCAAAAGGCAGGTTATTAGTTCAATTCAACACAGCCATACATTCTCAGATTTCATTTACCTACGCTTTCACAACACATGCAGTCTATACACTTTCAACATCTCAAAATATTCAACTATTATAACAAAGGTTTTAAAGTTTTATTTCTTTAAATTTTTATTGTCACTAGTAGAAACTAGCAAAGGGAAGTTAGGAATGAAGCCAGTCGCACACAATGACCACAAGATATAATAAGTGTTAGAAAAGAATAAAAATTATGCCACATAATTTGAAGATGGCAAAATGAAAATCTGATCGGTAATTAAAGTCTTAATAAACTGTTTGGTTAACGCCAGTGCAAATGTTAACTATCTTTCTCCTTGAACCCAGGTGCCTAAATGTGTTTGCTGAAGTATTAAAATAGCGCATTTGAACCCCAAAGAAGATTTAGAATGCTTTATTAACAAGAAAACTACAAAAGCAAAGATGAAGGAAATTAAATCCAGGAAATCACACCACTTGATTTAAAAATGTAAATTTTGTTGTTAACAATTTTCCTTCTTGGAAACGAAACATAGATCCATCCAAATTCTTGAAGAGCTGTTAGATAATTTTTCTTAGGTAACAGGCTGAGACGCACTTATGAAACAACACTTTACTTCCTTCTAATCTTTTAGCAATGCAGAAACATAATATTACTCATGTCTATAAAACACATGAATTGGCTACTCTTCTAACCAAATATTTTGATATACCATTATCTTTTTTTAGGAAGAAAAGAGACTTAAAGAATGTTGTGTCAGACACAGTGGTTCAAAGATTTATTAATATGATCAGCTTCATAGTATATCTTTAATATTACAACTTTATTAAAAATTGTATCAAATCTACCCCAATATATTTAATGCTATGGATACTTGTGAAGGTAGCAAAGATATGGCAACTTTGGACAGATAAGTTTCTTAAGTATGATATTCGATGTTTTCGGAAAAATCCCACATCTTGAGTCTGGATGATGTGTATGAATATGTGAATGTCATGGAACTAAAATTATGTCAATTATTTAATTATTGAACTTTTACAAAAGGTTGCATAGTCGCTTATGAAAGAAGATGTGATGTGCAAGAATAGGGATCAAAGCAAAGCCTAGAAGGGTTTTTAGAACTGCATACTACTGATGCATTGGCAATATATGAAACGCAATTGAAAACGCCTAGAAGGATAAAAGATATTATGATGATTATTTTTGTGGATGGAAAACTACAAAAACAAAATTAACAAGTCCAAACAAATCTTTTTAACCAACTTGGGAAAAAGTCTTAAACAGCTTTATAAATGAAAAGTCAATAAAGGTCAACCAAAAACCGGAAAAATATTCATATTTTCATCCTCCATTTCATTAAAACAAGCAAGAAAAACTCTTAAAGCACAAAATTTTAAAAATATTTTTAGAAAGCACAAACAAAAGCAATTATTAGCAACAATAAAAATAACGATATAAATGAAAGAGTCTTATAATGTTTATAAATATCAAATATGGTAGTTATGAGACTAGAAAATTTACAATCTTATTTTCTTTGCTAAAACTCTGAAATAGGAAAAAAAATCTATCTGTAATATAGGGAGATACTATCTGTTAACCAGGGTATCTCGGAAAAGTTCTGATGGATGATTATGTATAACGATGTTATGAAAGTAAAGATTTGGGGCAATTTGGCATAAAGATTTATCAACAGGAGCCAAGGAGCCCTGATATGAGGATTGGTACTACTGGTAGAAAGTGAGAGCATCCTAGGCCCATCTTGATTTCAAAGATTTTAAAAAAAAAAAAATTTAAAAGATCATCGTTCTGGTGATTTCTCAAGCTTGACTTTGATTTTTTGTTCATGGAACCGATCTTGGATTTTTCTATATTTTTTCACCAATTTGTGGAATTCTTAACCCTATACTAGACCTTCTCAGTTCTGATTTAGTTATCTTTCTACTATTCATTGAGCAGAGGGGCTAATAAACAGAAATTTAATTTAAAATGTTTTGTGATTACAAATTTTCATTATCTGATTTTGTTGAATCATTAGCTGTGGAATTTCTTTTGAAGATTTATATGGATATGATCTGAGTAAATTTCATATGTCCTTTCTAGTGAGATGGGTTGGCTGATATACTGTATAAACAACCTAATAAGAATAGTCTTATCTTCCATAGTTGAATTCTTTGATTGTATGATAGACTACTGATCAGCAATTTTTAAACTCTATTTAGCTTGGATTAATAGAAAGTGAATTTTGTATAATTCCCTATATTGATTGAAGCTGGTTGTATTGCTGCTTTCATGATAATGTTGACAGTCATTATTGCAGTATTCTTTCTTTTTTCTCTCTTTTCTATTGGCATAGAGTTGTTAATCGTCATATTGACCAACTCTCTTGAGGCTATATCCTGTTCTTGGTTTGGGTACAATCAGATCTTTCTTTGGATCACAGATGTATTTGCCAAAAAATAAAATAAAATAAATAAAAAGGTCTTTTTATTTCTGTTTTCTGTGGCTGTTACAGCTGGCCCCTAATTTCAGACTATTCATAAACTTCTTTATTTTTATTTTTACTTTTATATTTAGTCAAACAGAAAATGAAGAAATTTAGAAGGTTCGTGAAGGCAGGACATGCCCCAAACCAAATTTAAAAAAAAAAAATAGTTTTGACAATAAGCATTTAAATATCATACCTTGACGCACTGACAGATTCAGCATCTTCCACAAAGGGATGTCTACGGCCACTCAGCACAGAACGTCCACGGGCCCTCATAAAGCGATGTTCTGGACTGCAAACACATATGGTAATAATTATATCTATCATAAACATACCATAAAAACACAAAACATAAAGATGTCCTACAACTTGAACATTGTGTGAAAATAAACAATTTACAGATGATTAATGCAGGGATATTATACAAGAAACTCTATGAATTAAGTATTGCTGCTATTGACTAACCTTTCTGCCTGAAATGAAGAGTTCAACTTGAACATCGAATGGATAAGAACAGCTACAATTTTCTTATTTGATTACATTGTGATATGAAATCAAATGAAATTACAGAAACCTAACGTATAAATCATATTTGATTGTTTGTTTTGTTTAAGTGTTGTTACAACAGAAAAAACACTCAACTTTGAATTATGATGAAATTAAATTCCATAAACATATTCCTCCCTATCTATAGATATAGAAAGGTCACTAATGATCTATCAGGGCTCATAAGACAATAAAATCATAGGTCATGGAGATAAAATAGAAGATTGCAACACTGAATCACCTAAAAAGGAAGGTGTTTTCTCTTGGTTCTGATGTTTTAGAGTTGGCTTTTCTATGTGATGATGTTGAATCATTTTCCATCCCCAGCATGACTCTGGTGGCAGATGAATAATTATGCTCAAATACGAACCTTATTTTAATAATTTTTCTGGTACAAATTATAGTGTCTAAAAAAACATGGGAAGAAGGAATTGAACACAAGACCTCAGCCTTAGAAAACAGGACAAGAACTTGACGCTGAGACATCAACATAAACAAACTTTAGAAAGAGAGGGAAGAAGAAGAAGTTACCAAGAAACAATTACAAAAAGAAACAGCCAATTGTAGAAGCAGAAGAGAAAGTAGCAGACAAACTTGAATAAAGCAATGGGAATGGGGAGATCAAGGAAGACAAGAAAAAAACAACATTATACAATTCCCAACTAACAACAGAAGAAAAGAAAGGACCAAACAGGACCAGCAACGAGAAATTTTCAGCAACAACAAGAGTAAGACTCAGATATGAAGCTCTCGGAAAAATAATTGCATCCTAGAAATCAAGTAACAATTCTCAGCATGGAACAATAGGAAACTGTACAGGAAGACCAGCAACTGAGGGCTGGTTTGAAGACTGATTTGAAGCATACAAACGCACAATGTGGTGGATAAATGATTCCTCTGTTGTTTGAGAAGAATACACTCCCCAAATTGCTTCCCTTATAATAATTTGTTCTGAACCTAAACCTAACATCTCTGTACATGGATTGTTGAACCACTTTTTTTACTACAGGTCTCCGCCCATCCTTGCAATCATAGGCCTAACTAATGTGGATGACAGTTGTTTCTTGATTTCTTATAAAACACCGATAATTATTTGGAACACTTTTGGAATAAAGATTTACCACCAGGGGCCAAGAATCCCTGTTCTAAAATTAATACCACCAACAGACAGAAAAAGTACCTTGGGCCCATCATGGTTGTTGCAAACCTTAAATTCATTTTCTGATATTTAACACCCCTAGTGATAGATCTTGTTTTCTTTATAAAAGGCTTGGCATTTATGTAAACCTTGTTCAAACTTCTTAGATTTTTGACCTTCCATCTAATTTTGTCTTCTATGTTCTATTTCAGTAAGGAGGATAATAAACAAAGTTATGAATAATATTTAGAAGTTTTATTCTGATTTGAGTAAGGGGGTTGAGAGTTGCTTCTATAACGATTCAGAAGTAACAATAACGATTTAGGGCATTTTTCACATTAACAAGTATGCTATCACAGGCAAAGGATCCCTACATGAGCTTTGGTCTCACGAGCAGAAAGTTAGAGAATATGAAAGAATTTTTGAACTTTTGATTTCTTATTAAAACCGGTTTGATGCCTCCTTTACTATTTAATTCTTAGATTTGAATCTTGGTTTTGCGAATATCTACTCAAGTTTAATTCTTTTATATTTTTCGGTGTCCAAAGCAGGGGAGAAAATCTACGGTGTTCAGCTACAGTGGTTAACTGAGGTTAATGTTAATGATTTTCTTATTTCCTATCATTGATAAATTAGTTAATTAGTTTGAATAAATTTTAGTACTGTAGCCTACATTATTTCAAGTTAGAGAGTGAAAAGGCTTAACAACAACATCAAAATATATGTATCGAAATGCATGGTTCCATTTGTTATAATTATTTATTATAAGTTTTTGGGTTAATTGATTTGGTTTATGATAATTGTTGGTTGTCTTGTTGTCATTAAGAAATTAAATACTCTCTGTTCATCACATCTCTAGCATTTGCTCCCCATTCTGGAAACGTACAATTGTTTTCATCAGTTATTATTTCAATATCGAAATATTTTTTTAAAAAAAACATACATTATGGAAAAATCAAAAGCCTCTATATCAGAAAATTTGAGTTGCAGGTAATAAATTGCAATAACTTGAATTTGATTTTCTATGATAGATTCTCAGCTTTTGGTTCATGAATTTCCCATGTGAAAAATTTAAGGTACAGCAAAAAAACAATCAGCATTGCTAATATTGGATGTTCACTAACAGAGAAAGCATACACGACAATATATGACCTAAATATTAGAATATGCTATTAACTTATTTGTTACTGTTATTACTTATGCTTTGTTGATTGCTATTGGCAAGGCCAATGCTTGGTTGTTAACATGTTTGTTGTTTCTTATAGTAACTTAAAGGGATATCTGATGTGACTTCCCCTCTTTATAATTGTTCAAGAATTTTATAATGTGATATGAATCCTGAAAATTCAATTACAAGAGATAAGGAACATGCAGGGACAACACCGAACTTTCCTTGTTTTTACGATGAGAAAATGACTTTAGAATTTTTCTTGTTTTCATGATGAAAAAATGATTTTAGAACTTTCCTTGTTTTCATGATGAGAAAATGATTTTATAAAGAATTTGTATTTTGGTTATGGCTTTGTTGGTTATAGTCCCTTTGATTTGTCAATTAGAGCTTTAATAATTTGATCTGTCGAATTAAAGTTCCGTATGCTTCTTCTCTTAGTGGGCTAACCATTTGTTTCAACAGGTTTGTTAGAGAGCATCTTTTAATTTTTTATTTTCTTTATCTTCTTGGGCTAAACAATGAATATTGTCTCGTTAGTAATGACATTATGAATAGGCTTGGAGAAGGCACAAAACCTGCCATATTCTCTTATATTTCAATTTGCAAGTTATCTAATTCATGAATAGTATATTTCAAGTTGCTTAAGTAGATTGATTGAGTTAAACTGCTAGCTGCTGATTATTCGAGGAGAGGAGAGGGAGAGTGGCTGTTTCTTGGTTGTTCTCAGCCATCTCTTGGGCTGTCTTGAGTATTTTTGTGAGCTCTTAGGAGGTGGATTTTGCTGCTGCTGTTGGAAGCTTTTGGGACTGATTTTTGGGAACTGTTTGGCTAATTCAATGGACTGTTTTCTCTAATTTTGTGAGAGGATTTTGGCAGCACCTCAGACCTTCAATTTGAAGCTGATTCTTTGAAGCCATTGGCTGGACAACAACCCAACCTTGAGGTGTCTTCTCCCTCTCCAAATTGGTCAAGTTCAACTTTAAAGGTGTGTATTTTAAACCCTTGTTGTACAGAATTTTTAATAGGTGTTTGCAGTTGTATTGACTTGGACAAGTGAGGATTATTTTATTAGGACATATGGTATTTCTTGTGAGTTGTGAGTCATGCATGGAGTCTCTTATGTATCTTGAATCTGATTTCTGGTATGCATGTTTTGGGCTTATGAGTTAGCATTTTCTTGTGTCATGTGCACTTGATATTTTATGTTCTTGTGATCATTTTTATAAAAGAAATGCCCCCCATCATTATATCCAAGGTTGGTGATCTCTTGCATGGGCTACAGGGGCTTAGTTATTGGAGGTGCTTGATCGAGTTAGCCCCCACCATTGTATCCAACCCCAATGTTCTTCTTGTGTGGGCTACAAGACACTGTAAGTTTGGAAAGATTTGGTGTAGCATAGCTAGATGGCCAAAGGGTCCATTGAGTACTCATTTTAAAATTAAAAATAATATATGCATATTGAGGATTTTGAGTGTCTTTTGTTAAGTGCACATGTTTGGTTTTGTTGGTCATTTTTGGGTCAGTTTTTCTGGGGTTGCCAAGAAAGTTGTCATTTCCCCATTTGTTATTAAATGGTCCTTTGTCCAAGCCTACATTTCTCTCAATGTGAAAACATGAGAGGCTGGAAAATTTATTAATGAAGATGTCAAAGTCTGGAACCATGTTAATCCATCATGGTGTTCAAACTTAGTACATGTCAAATTTTATTGTTTTCTTCTTTCCATTTAGCATAAGAGCACATTGAATTTTACTACTTGTTTACTTCCAAAATTTTAATTTGTAATTTTAAAAAAATAAGGGTTATTCATAGTAGAAAGACTCTTACCCTTTTTTGTAGTTGTTATTTACTGTTCACTGATTTCTAATTTCATAGTGAATGGTAATAATGATAATGATAATAGTCACATATAAAATCTGCCCTCTGTTTTCTTTTTCTTTTTTCTTTTTTCTTTTTTTTTTTGTTGGGGGATCTCCCAATTACAGATATTGCATGCCTGAAAAATGCCTTACGCTGACAGGAAATTAAAAAAAAACTTGTTAAATCCCAACTCCCATGAACTGTATTGATGATTATAATTTTAGATTTATTTCAGTCCCTTCTTCTTTTAACAAACCTAGATTTGATTACCAAAAATTTAGACCCTATTTTCAAGCCTCATTTGCCAAACTTAAGATGCCTGAAATTAGAGAAAAACATTGGTTGACTTTTCCATAAGATGTAATCCTAACTATTGTGACTCTCTCTATTCTATGATATGAGCTTGTTATTATATGGCATGTAAAATACACTTGAAATGCATAGTTACTCTTTTCATTTGTATAATGGGAACATTGCATCTTGGAAGGCTGGAGGTCTCCTTAGAGTAAGTCTTTCATTACATAAATGTTTTGTACATTTTGTTATAGTTAGATTTTCCTTTTATACAAGTAAATATTGTTTATTTATTTTTGCTTCAATCTGCTAACCCCACTTACTTATCAGCAATTATATTCTTTTATTTGTGTAAAGAAAAGAAAGAAAATATGCATGATCATGTATGTTTATTTGCTTTCCATAAAATTAACCTCCATGAATTATGATTAGAAGCCCTTTGGGCCCTAGGATAAGCAATTCACCTAAACTCACAATTAATAATTAGATGGATGATGCATTTGATTGGTATGCATTGTGTGAAGCATGTAGTATTTTTAGGGATCATTAACTAACAATTCTACTAATAATATATGCATCCTCGTACCTTGAATGGATGGGTTGCATTATTTATTTATTTTGCATACACCTTGCCTTGGATGTGGAGATGAGCATCACTATCCAACCCTACCCATACATATGCTTGCTTCAGCTTAATATCCTAGCCATTGGACCCAAGGGGATTGAGTTGCACAACCTCCAAAGGTTTTCAATGATGCAAGCGCCATTCGTAAGTGTGCACCCATCTCATGTACAATCCCCAATCACCTATATTAGGGGTATATCCAAGTGTAGTCCAAACATTATGGTTGAGCCAAGCCTTATTTGTGTAGTTTAGAACCCAAAGATAACCCAACTCATGGCCAAATGGTGATTGGATTCTTTGAGTTGGATGGCCCTCCATGTGGGAAATAAACACCACACTGCATGGGCAAAGTTTTTGAAACCTATTTTTGATTCCCAGCTATTGTTTAAAGCCTATTATAGATTAAATGATCTTGTATGGCAAAAACATTGTAGAGGACTAGGAATACATCCAACCACATCCGTTGATGCTACTTGTAAATGAAACTTGAAACAAGGGAGTCACACACATGTTTGATGTTTTCTAGCTTAGCAAATGATGCAAAGTATTAGCAATCACCTTGGACAAAACTAGTTTTTAAGGGTTCATAGTGCTACTAAAGATAGATGATATGCAAGGTCTCATCCTATCAACATTTTGTTAACTCTAATGAGGAAAGGAGGTATGTAGTCCCTATAATCATCCCATCATTATGATTCACATCCTTATTAGTTGCTAAAGTAAGTATAATCCCATGTGTTTTTAGAGGCCTAGAAAGAAAAAAAAATATACTGGTTATTAGGAGTTCTACACATGACCTCGATTTTTTTAACAAAGTGGTCTACTCATGGCAAAGACCAGAGTCAAAAAAAGCTGGCCACAAGTTCACTACAAATCAAGGTAGAAATTTCTGATTACTTTAGTAAACAACATGTCGTGGTCTACTTGTGGCAAAGACAAGAGTCAAAAAAAACTCTAACCACGAGTTCACCACAGCCTCACCATGGATCGTGGGTTAGTCAAAAAAAATTTCTTCATCCAAATAAATTGAATTCAACTTCAGTCTTCAAAATTATTTTGGCTGATTATTTGAAATGGTTATGAAGTAATGAACCAAGGAATGTTGATGAGAAATAATGAGAATAATGAAGAGAATGAGAGAGAAAGTGATGAGAATAATGAGAATAATGAAGAAGTAATTGAGAGAGGAAGTGATGAGAGATGAAGAGAAAATTTAGTTGATCATTTTCAGAGAATTCTTTGAATCATAACAGGTTTGTTTAACATCAATTAAATCATCCAATTCATCAAGCATCAAGACATGCCTTATCTTTCATTATACAAAAGAAAGAAATGGTCACCAATTTATAGAATTGGATTGAGGCCATAATATATCATTTGGGGACAAGTTTGCCTTATCACTTGACTTCAAATTATAAAATTTCCAAGGGTATTTTTAGCCAAAATGGATTACATCTGCCCATCAAGTACCATTTTTTTAAAATGACGTTTGGATTTCTAAGTCCAATTTACACATTTTTATCCTATTTTTAATAAAGCAACATGAAAATATCATCCTGAGATTTTTGCCTTATAATGAGAAAATTCTCTAGTGCACTTCCCATGCACCCTACTACCCAACAGAGATCCTTCTAGATGGATGACGTTTGGATTTCTAAGTCCAATTTACACATTTTTATCCTATTTTTAATAAAGCAACATGAAAATATCATCCTGAGGTTTTTGCCTTAGAATGAGAAAATTCTCTGGTGCACTTCCCATGCACCCTGCTACCCAACAGAGATCCTTCTAGAAGGATAGCTTTCAAATGTTTCTAAATTAGAACTTGTAACATGGCTTTACCTATTTAAGGGTTGGATTCCTGATCATTGTATGTGAACACATCATTTAGATCAATTGAGCAATAAGAACTAGGCTTTTCCTATAGAGGTTTTCATATATTCTTGAGGGTTTTATCTTATAAATCATGTGTTTCTTATTTGTTGTTTTGTATCAACTGTTTTAGTTACAATTTTAATTTTGCATTTTGTTTATGATCTTCAGGATGTTTTTTTGTATTTTTTTATTTTTTGGCAATGTTATCTCTGTGTTTTCTTTCACACGTTGTCATTATCTGTCCATGTGCTCCATTGTACTGCTTTTCACCAACACAGTGATACTAAAGCAAGATTGAGGGCTTACTAGTTTTCTCTGTGGCAGCCTCTTTTGTGCAGGCTGAAGCAAGATTCAATAGTGCATAGGCGTGATTTTGCAGAGGATAAAATTTCTAAAGATCCTGAACTGGGAGCACAACAGTGTTGATTGCAACAACAGAAAAACAAGGGAAGAAGTAAATTTTGAGGTGTTTCTTTGAATTCGCATGCACTTTTTAGTTTTTTCTCTTGGACTTTCTTGCTTGAGTGAAAGTTATGAATCCAAACATGGCTCTGGTTGAAAGGTTCAATGGAAGTTTCTATGGCCTTTGGAAGATGAAGAGTATCATTTGTTGTCCAAAAAGGAATAGGATGTTGTTTTGATTGGAAAACCTTCTTCCATGATGAATAAATATTTTCAGAAATTTGATCGAAAGGCACTGAGCTTGATTCCCAAGACCAATGGCAAGTCACAAAGGAAGTCACAGTCAGGTCACAATGGATACAAAATCATAGGAAAATTTGTAAGTCAAACTTCGAATTTGTTGCTAATGGGTATCAATTGGCTCGATCCTTTAAAATTGATAAGAAAACATTGAAGACAACTTAGATTAATGCTTAGATCATACATGCAAATCAAATACACCATCATTTGGGATCAAATTTAGGGCCCATTGCACTTTCATTATGAAACATGCACCTGTGAGAAATTCTTCAAACAATTCCTCAACATGAGGTGTAGATCTGGTACAAATTGTCTAGAACTAATGCAAACTGGCTTCTAACTTCAAATCATTCCTAGAAATTGTTCCATGCAAATAAATCTTGCTTCAAATGGTTGATCAAAGAAGGGTTTCAAAAAGATCCATAACAATCTCTCAAAAACCTTGTAAATGAGGTTGGCTTCGATTGAGTGAATGTGAAATGAGTATGGATATAGCTCAAAACTAATGTTTCATACATGATTACATCAAATATCTGAAAATTCATAGATCTACATCAAAAATGAATTGAAATTGAGAGAACTTGTAAGATGGCATATAAAGTTGAGAAATGTGATATAGCATTGTGAAATATTGTGAAATGGATGTAAAATAGCCAAGAAACATGAGCTAATGCATCATATAAATTGTCACATCATTGTGAAATAGAAATAACAAAAGAAATGAAGCTTAAGAGACTTTATCACCAAAGCACTTCTTCACCACACTTCTATTACAAATGAAAAAAGGCAATAATTACAACACTTCGGTAGCTTCCCATCAAGTTCAAATAGAGAGCCATGGGCTCTATTTATAGCTTTTGAGAGGGGGACACCATACATGAAGAGACATTAACCTCTCTCTCACTTTTGCCTTTGTGCTAAATAAAAATCTAAAACATAAAACTTCTTTGTAAACTTAGACTCCTAACTAATATCTAACTTGACAAACATCGAGACGTGAACACAACATGAAACTAAAACATGACTCAAGACAAAACATCATAAAATGAACATGGAGGGACCAAGACAACTTCTATACTATACTTAACACTACATCAATATTTAGAACATAGAAATACTAATGAAGTCCAAATTGTCAGTCCCATAAGATCTTGCCAAGCCCTTTATCAGAAATGGATTCAATATACTGACCTTGAACTAGCTGTTCGATGCTCTGCAATAACTTTCCTTCGACTACGACGCCACATACTATTTAAAATATCTGGTTCACTCCGAGATACACTGAAATAGTAGAAGGTATCACATAGTTACTTATCATCTTGTAGAAATCCAAGTTAAATTTAAAAAACAAACACAGATTCTATGACTGCCAGATGATTATCACCATCCTAGCCTTGTCCCCAGCCTTCTCCAATCAAATGAGGTTGGCTAACCATATCAGTGTCAACTGAGAGCTTTAATTTAAAAACAAAAACAAACAAACAAAAAACGCGCACACACACAGAGACCACCTTAATTTTGCCTCAATGTTTCCTATTGGTCTTAATTTTATATTTGGCAATGATGGACCCGCCAAACTAGATAGATTTTCCTCCCTTCGTTGATCCTTGAACGCATGTCTGTTGTCTTCTTGTTCTGGGCTGTGCAAAAACATTTAACAAAATTTCAATTGAAATGGAAAAAGTATAATTTGATGCAAAGTTCATGGTAGTAATTACACAGATTTGTCACCTTCAAACTATCAGAAGACTAAGCTATACGTCCTTAACTGTATGAAGCTCAAAGGTGTACATATGATATTGATCATAAAAATATTCCAAAAAGAATTTTTCAAATAAACATTTGATATTGACAATCCTAGAAGAATGCAGTCTGCAATCAAGCTCCAAATACATAATGTAGTATCCACTCATGTTTCACTTAAGACCAGAAAAAAAGTTACGACTAGCATTGGATTTAAAAACAAACAGTAATCCAATATAATTAACCAGAAATATTCCAAAAACAAATACTAGCAGGGGATTTAATGCCTGCGATTTATTTTCAAAGCTTTGAAATCCAATTGGACCATAAACAAAAGCCATGCGATATAAAATTACCTTTCACAGCCCAGTTTATCTGAAAACTCAAACATAGGACTGTTTGGCTCCATAGGAGAGTCACATGAATCATTTTCCGTTGAATCACTTTCTGCTGGTCCTGGTACATGATAAGCCACCAGGGATTTCACGGAAAATGGTATTAACTGTCCAGGGCTCTTCATGAGATCCACTAAGAACTCTGTTGAATTTAGTGAAACTAATAATGACAAGTGTCTCGAAGAATTTGTGCATGGGATTCCTTTATCATATGTTTGTAATCCCTGAAAAACAATAAATAACTACTGGATTTAAAATAAAGACATTTTGTATGGTAATCCAATGATCGTTCATCTTTTAAAAGCAAAATTTGCAAATATTAGTTATACAGAAAAGATTCAGTGGTCTGCATTGCAGCTGAACATGTGACAAATGGTGCTACTGTTGTGAGAGTTATATAATTCCTGAGCTTACAATAGTTTGTTGGCTAGTAAATACAATAAATTGTCTTGCACATTGAAGCACGTCTCTCTCAAAAAATATGAAACTGAAACTATTTTTTGTTTACATGCTAGACCTTAGAAACCTACCGGACCAGCTCAGTTTCAACACTTTTTGTGCAATACTGGTATATCTCTGCAATAACTCACTGGAATCAAACTTGTGACTTCTAGGATGCAGGTCTCATACTTTAACCAACAAGTCACGTTTAAAATAAGATTTTAGGAATAAAATCAAAACTTCAGCAATCACATAAGAAAGAAAACCGGGCTGTTCACATTTTCTAAGTAGAAATCCTTGGTATCAGAGCACGGATAAAGAAATGTTAATCTAAAAGCCAATCGCAGAAGGTTTCAAAATGGAAATTCTCTTTGACACTATTGTTGATTATCTGAAAATACCCATTTTTAAAAAAGGAGCTACATCCAGAGTAAGAAGAGACCAATGAGGGGAAAGATAAAAAGCAAAACCTTCAAAAAACTAATTTACCTCATGAAGACATTGAATTAAGAATATCCAGACACTTCATAAGAAAAGTTATGAGGGATCCCACAATAAATGTTTTTGATATCGATGTTATGGTTGGTTCAAGTGTGTTTCATGATTTGTTCTGGGCATGTTTGGTTAGAAGAATCTGTGGATCTTGAATCCAAACATTTCACCATTTGAATTAAAATGACTATTTGGTTTTACCGCAGTAAATCCATAAATGTACTAGTGATCCACCAGATTCACTTTTTCTTTTAATTTCTGAATCTGGAAAGATTTCATTCCAGAAGGGGCAATCTCTCTGCAGGTGCAAGAATCTCAGGATTCAGCATCTACATGCATAGAGGCACCAGAAGATTTACGAAACCAAACACACCCTATGACAATTCTAGATATTTTGCCTTTATTAAATTTTTGCCTTCAAAAAAATTCTAGATATTTGAACTTTATTAAAATTTTGGAAGCATTTAAGGGGTTGTCGTGTACAGGTGTTTTTGCTACCTCCAGGCCTGGAAGGGGGGAGGATGGTGCGGGGAGTGGGGGATTGGGGGTTTTCGTTGTGAGTGTGGGGGTTTGGGGGTTTTGGTTCTGGGTGACACGTTGAGGGGGTATCCAGACCCGGTTTTGATGGAAGGGCCCCTGTTTTGTTATCTTATATTTTTTCAGTCTTGACTTCTTTGGGGGGTATTCGTTCACTTCCGATTTTTGGGCGGGGGTGATCCCCTGGATGTGTTGCGAATGAGCCTAAAGGCCGACTGTCTTGTACTTTTCTGTTTACATTTTATGCAACCCGAAATTTTTCAAAAAAAAAAATTGGAAGCAGTAAAAATTCCCAAGAGAACACAGCCTTTTATCGGTCATTAAACAATGAAAGTTTGGCAACTTAAACAAAAATGTCTTGCCATGACAGAAAATTTAAAAATAAAATTTTGTGTATTTGCATCCAGCCATTTAAACCCAATACAAATAATAAACAATCAATCATTTCTCTACCTCTACAAAATCAATTTTTTACATTACAAAGTGAAGGCAAAAGAATTGTCTGCATTTACATTCTATAATTAAGAACTTGGGGCATCCATGATCAGACTCAACATTTCCTTTTGTTAATTTTTGGGCAATTGGTTGGACTAACAGGAAACTTAAACAATAACAGAGGGAAAAGCCAAGCCACAATGTTAACCTGGGAACAACAGAAAGAAAACGGACATAGAAAAGTACATTAAGCAATGGCCATGGGCCCGCTAGAATTGGCATGTCTTGCACTATGGGAAACATTGACCATGTTAGAGGCAGATGAATTCCCTATCATTGTCACAGCTAAGAACTTCACAGTAGTCAGTCTCCTGAAGCGTTCTCCACTGGTGTTCTTCTTGCCAGGGTGACATTGGAAAGTGAGCAGAACAACTCATATAAAGGACTGTCAACGTGACAGTTTGGGAATTTGAAGCCTATAGTATAACTCAGATAAAGGATGTTCCTCACAAATTAGTATATTTAACTTTATTGGTACTTTGGGCATTCAATTTGATTAAAGAATTTTAATTTGTTTTCTTCTTCTTTTTTTTCCGGAAAATGGTCCAGGAGATACAATTACAAAGAAAGGGAGGGGTGTCTAACAGACAGAAAACAAAAATAGGGAAGGCTGAGAAACCCTGCAACACCTGAAAGGCTTTAAAAAGGCAAGCTTTGTTGGGAAACCAAAAGGAAAGGAGTATCCATGACTACCCATATCGTATCCCTGATACAATAAAGTGAGAGGCCCCAAGGGTCCTGGAATCCAAGCAACCAACAAAAAAGCATAACATAAAGCTAGCAATGAGACATGAGGGCGGGTCATGCAAATGCAATTGGACATCATCAGCCTATGCAACTGGTCCACAATGTCCCGTTCACCTTCAATTTTGATCACGTTGAAGGCCTCATTGATTCATTGAAGAGCTATTTACCTGCAGTCCTGTTCACCTGAAGACAAGTGGTCGGCCTTGTCCAGGTGCAAACTGACACCTTAACATTTGATAAGTGTCTGTCGTCCTTTGATAGCTGGAGAGTCCTTTGATAGCTCAAGAGACCATTGACTCACAACAATCTATAGGGGCATTTGTCATCGTTGAACAACATCCCACAAGTAATCTCCAAATTTCTACAGAAGCTTTACTCAATTCCTGTGCTCCTCCTTCGCTTGTTTCCACAGTTCTTCTTCCTCCAATCTCTCTAATATTCCTCCTCCTCCTTAGCTGCCTCATTCTTCTGTTATCTTTTTTACTCTTCCTGAAGGTGTCTCTATCACCCCTCATGCAACTGCTTCCAAGCTAGCTCATGTAGCTGTTTTTGCTCCTCTTCTTCCCTCATGGTTTCCTCCTAGAGCTCTTGCTTGATCTGATCACATAGGATCTAGAGCTCAAATGTCCTATGTAAATGTGCATCCCACTTGAGATGCACTTTGATGTCTTTCATGGCACTAGTAATTTCCGCCCTTGTGTATCCATTAGCCTCCTGCCTCATATGTGCCTCAAACTCATGCATGTGGGCCCTTGTTTGAGCCCTGATATTAGCCTCAACTTCCTCTTTAATCTAGGCTTTCATCACTCACCTAAAGGCTACTTGCACATCCCAGGAAGACTCACTTGTCTATCCCTTGGAGTCATGAGGCCCATTTGACAAGCCCTAGTCAACACTACCAACGATGTGGCCTTGAGAATCCCCTTCATCGCAGTCTGATGGATCCTTCCCACTAGTACTAGTTGCACTAACCTCAGAAGGGCCCACACTTCAGCAAGTGCCTATAAGAGTAGTACCTTTGGAAATCTCCCCTCCTCATCCCTAAACCCTACATATGCTCCTCCTTGGCCACTTCCTAGAGGGCAAGAATAAGGCCTGAATATTTAGACCTCAATTCCACTCCAAGCAGGCAAGGAATAACCTCAAAATAGTGACCTATCATAGCATCAGGCATTTCAATAAAGAAAAATGGATACCGTATAACTTGACAAGGTTATCAAACTGAACCAAGAAGCATTTAGCAATCTTAGCAACCCTCTGCCAACGTAGTGGTAGTTGAGATCATCAAACTTGCCTGCTGGAAGTAATAAGAACTCCTAATGGCTGGAAGTAATAAGAACTCCTAATGGAAAGAAATTTGGCAAGTCCTCCACGATCGGAAGGGAAAATCACTTCCTCCTTTGCTAGCATACTAAGGTGTCAATAAGTCCAAGTGCTCATAAGGAAGCCGCGTTGTTGTCTCATGCTCTGGTATGGGTGCACCTATCCAGGGTACTATGGGAGCTCTACACAGAAGGTTTCCTCTGGACTCTCACGAAGCAATTTGGGGAATTTATCTCATTTGACGAATTTACTAAAACTAAGGAATGCATGGGATATGCCCGTTTTTGCATATGGGGCTCATTATCCCCTAACAAACTCTTGAAGGAAGTGTCTCTAGACTTTCCCTCAGGTGAGGAACGTCTAAATGTGAAGTACAAGAATGTCCTGCAATTAGAGCCGGTGCCTATTTGGGAAGCCTGTGGGCACCCTTTGGCCTACGCTACTTGCAAGAAAACCAACCACTACACTCATGAGTGTTGAGTGCACTCAAAGGCTACCCCAAAGGGGCCAAAAGTGCCTAAGAGGGTTCAGGATGAGGGCGGTTGGCTCTTGGTTGGAAAGAAGGGGAAGGTATCACCGTGTCCTCTTTCTGTTGAGCCTGCACGTGTCCTCCACTGCAACAGATGAGAACTTAGCAACAGCTGATGGGGTGAAGAAAGGTTCAATGAGGGTTGGCTTGCCCAATGCAACCCAAGGCTTGCGTGGGGGAGTGCCTACAGAGGTTGGGGTGGAAACCCAATCCCTGGCTAGCTTTGCAAACACTCTTGTCCTAGAGGATCGCTCTAGCTTACCTAAGGTGGAGCTTCCTCCATTGGGCAGCTGGGTGTCTACAATGCAGGGATCCTCAAAACCCCCGTTTGATCCAGTGGTGCGAAGGATTTCCACAAAAGAATCACATTGTTTCCTTGTGGAGGATGAGCCAAAACAGCCGAACCAACCTTCCAAAATACAGCTGCAAATAAAAAAGATGCCAATTGATATTGATGTCAGCTGACAGAAAACCCTCAAGGAAGTATACAAGAAATAGTCTGTTAATAGACCATGATGATTCTTTCTTGGAACTATAGGGGTCAAGGTACTCCTTACAAATGAAATACCCTTAAGGAATTGGTGCGAGAGGAGAAGTGTTCGTTGGTATGTCTATAAGAAACCAAGTTGAATGCCACAAACTATCACAACCTACAATGGCAGGGCTGGTATTATCATTTTGTGCATTGTCGTGGCAAACCAGGAGGATTGGCTATGTTATCCAGACATCCTTTTATGGTGCTAGATGAGTCTTTCTGGAGCCTCATCATGTTTATCCAGATGAAGGGTCTATGGGTGACGAATTTTTATGGGTCTCAAGTGTGGAATGATAGATTACATGAGATCATTAGAGTTGCAGGGCTCATCCCTAACTCCAAATCATGGATTATCATTAGGAAATTTAACCAACACTTGCACCCTTGGAAAAAATTGGGCTTCAATTTGGGATCTAAGTCCCCCCTCGAAAGTCAAGAATTACTACAATTTCTACAAAGGCACAATTTAGTGGACCTAGAAATTCAAGGTTGCCAATTTACTTGGAGCAACAACATGAGCGACCATGATCACATCATGTCCCGTATTGATAAAGCCTAGGTTCATGCAGAGTTGCTCATAAGCTATGAGGTCACAGTCCAATGTCATGAGCAACAGGCATCAAACCACCAAGCACTAGTCTATTCGATCACCAATGCCTACACGCCCCATCTAATTTCATTTAGATTCAAGAGGTCCTAGCTTTCCAAAGATTGGTTGTGTCCAATGGTTGAGGAGATTTGGGGCCAATATCCTACCACCAACACCAACCCTCAAGACTTCCTCAAACAGGACCTCAATGGTTTAAAGAAACAGATTAAGAGCTTGCAAGCTACCCAGAAGTTTTCTTTCTGAGGGACGAGCTAGTTGCAACAACGTTTGGTTGTTGTCCAAGCCAAGTAGGAAAACAGGGAACACTTGGACGAAGAGGAACATAGCTTGCTAGTGAAGTTGCAAAGCTTAGATGCAAAGGAGGAACAGTACTAGAGGGAGCGATCCAAGGTTTGCTATCTTAAAGAGGGTGACCATAATACATGCTTCTTTTTTGTGGCACCCAAGGCAAACTGCCAAGGTAAACAAATTCATAGCATTTTCAAAGGTTCTACTTTCCTTCATCAACCACAGAACATTGCCCATGAGATACAAAATTTTTGGGGTTTGATCTTGTCTGGGGGTGTTTCCTCCCCTCTCCATTCCTATCCAAAAGGTTGTCAATGATGCAGATAATTCCTCTCTCATCACCCCTATCACTATGGCTAAGATCTCTAAGGTTGTGACTTCCATTAAGGTTGCCAAAGCCTTGAGCCCTAATGAGTGGCCAATTGAATTCTTTAGGGAATTTTTTTATGTCATGGGGCAAAATATGCTAGATGCTTTTAATCTCATGCTTTGGTGAGGACAAGTTCATAAGGAAATCAACTATTCATGTATTGTCCTGTTGCCAAAGATTCCCAACCCCACCCAACCCCTTCACTACTGGTCAATTGGGGTGTGTAATACCTTACTAAGGGTCCTTACAAAAATTCCGGTGCATAATCTACAACCTCTAATGCCTACTTTGGTGGGTCCCCATTAGGCTGGGTTCATTAAAGGAAGATTCATTTAGGATTAGATAATTTTACTACACAAAGCGGTCCACTCCATCAAACGTTCCTCTTTTCCTGGTATGTGCATCAAATTAGATATCGCAAAAGCTTATGATACTATTCAATGGCAAGCACGCCATGAGATCATGCTAAGGAAAGGGGTTCACCAACACTTTATGAACCTCTATATCAATATCCAGCAAACTAGCATCTACTCCTTTGATCTCAGTGGGCGGCAATGGGGTTTTTCCTCCCCCACCAAGGGATAACAACAAGGGGACCCCCTTTCTCCCTACCTATTCAGCATTGTCATGGACACCATGCAACTATATTGCAAGGAGGAAGGTGTGTGGGGACTAAGCATTGTTGGCACCACATGCATCACGAAACATTACACTAATGATACCATCCTCATGAACAAGGCCACAATGCTGCAAGCCTAAGCAATTAACCATGCACTAACCCATTTAGCGCAGGACATGGAGCTGCAACCCTACTTGGGGAAATCTACAGTGCATTTCCTTCATACGGAGACACAAATTAAGCAATAGGTATGCCAATCTCTCGGGATTTTACCAGGTTCAGAGAACAAGTTTTATCTGGGTATTCCCATGTTCTTTTGGAACAAACAAGTCACATGGACTCAACTGATTCAAAGGTTGTTGTCGAGGATCAAGCACTAGACTGTGCAATTCCTCACACATAAGGGTAAGATCCTCTTAGCTTCTTCAGTGTTGTTAGCCATCACCAGTTACATTGCTTCTATGGCCACTCTTCTAGTAGGGGTGATTAACAAAATTAACCAAATTATTTGGAACTTCATTTGCTCTGGGGGAAGGTGCCATGTCTACATTTAGTGTGTTGGGAAAGAGTGGCACGACCAAAAGCTACTAGAGGCCTAGGGGTGCTGAAATTTGAAGATGTCCTCCTGATAGGACATCAAACCTTGATTAATCGTCTATTGCAAGAACCATAAAGCCAGCCGCAATGGGCCTACATCATGACTTCTAAGTACACTTTGTGGGTGGTGGCACCTGGAGACTCCCATGTGTGGTGAAACATCTATACCCATGCACATAAGCTACTCCAAGAGGGAATGATGGGTTTGACTCCCACGAGCACCATTAAGCTCAAGTACCTGCACTAGGATGGGTGGAAACATCTTTGGCAAGGGAGGCTCCCAAAGAATATCAAATGTTTTCTTGGCTTAGTTTGCAGGACACTCTACCCCTACGTGTAGTGTGGGGGTTAATAAATCATGATAAATGCCCCTTTTGTTTGTCTTGCATTGAGTTTGTGGCACATCTCTTTCTCCATTGCCCTTTCATTGTTGAGGTTTGGGCGAAAGTTGATATTAAGCCTACGCTCCAAGTGACAGGGACTCCTTTCATACCGTGGTCCTATGGCAAATTTGGAAAGCTTGAAACGCCAGGATTTTCCATACATCTCCTTTTCCCACTCCAGCACAAGTCATGATCCTTGTGCATAGAATATAGGTTGAGTCAACCATGGCCATTGGAGTGACTTCGACATTTGAACCAAAGGTGGAGATGTTTCATCAAAAACGACAGTTGTGGGACCTCATTGTTCATATGGAGTGGGCTGACATGCTACCGCTTCTGGTAGATGAACCAAAGTTTCCCGACCGAAGTTTCTTTCAACATTGGTGAGGGGACGTAACTGTTTTCAGATGGGTCCAGATAACACTCACTAAGGAAGCACTGGTGACGTGCTTGGGGACATTGGCAGCAAGGCAGGTCATTTGGCCCAGGGGAGGAGGCCTACATGATGCTCAAGGTTTCTTCAATGGGCCCGTTCCTAAGATGGCCAACAAGCAAGTCTAGCAGTCAAAGCTACATCCACTGTGGCAAGAAGCGGTGGAATTAATTAACCACTACATTGTTCAATATAGTAATAGGTGGAAGCTACAAGGCGCTCACTTTGCTTTCATGTGATGTATGAGGGAAGTGCAACCAGTGAATCTTCTGAAGTATTTTCTGGAGTCTCTACGACGTCAGCACAAAGGATGCCACTCTAGGCTTATCCTAGCTCTTTGATGGGTGGCAAGGCCTATGGAGCACCCAATTCACCCTGGGCCACTTACCCATGTGTACAATCGAAGGCGTGTTCGTAGAGGTGCCTCTTCTCAATCGGCCCCAACCGAAGGGGTGTTGGGAGCCTCATCCTCTGCACAACCTCCCATCAAGGGGGAGGTGGATGGTGCGAGAAGACTAGGGCTAGATGATTTGGAAACTAAGATTCACTAGGCTATCGAGGAAATGGAGGCCAGGGTCTAGGACGAGGAGCAGATCAAGTGAGAGGCAATTATCCTCCAACAAATGTTAGACATTCAAGCTAAAAGCCAAAACTAAGTGTCACCGGATCAAAGGAGGAGGCTAAGGAGGTGCACGGAAATTACAAGCAACGAGAAGCCAATTTTTGATAGGATAGGGAGGCAAAACTCACCCAAGATATCCATGCAGAGCTACTCTAGGATGAGGCAGATCATAGACACGAGGAGGAGGAAGCTAAAGCGCAAAGGGCCAAGGCAAGTTTGGAAGAGCAACAAATGCAAGAGTGCCTCAATCAGGCTCATGAGACTGAGGTGAGGTGTTGGCTGCAGGAGGGATAGTGCCCTTATGAAATTAGGATATTAACAGGACAGTGTCATGGCCCACCCTCAGACGATATTCACTTGATTGTTCCTGAGTTCCACCCAGATAAAACAAGTAACCTGCCAGTGGAAGAGAAACAGCAAAGGAAGAGGAATTTATTAGGTTCCAGCAGGCTACTACCTTCATGGACTCGAAGCATCAACGAGAGATCTTGGACCGGGTTCATTCCAGGGTCCATGCCAGATGCATTTGCCCCAATCTGTCCCAGCAGGAGTAATGGAGTACACATGGATCATTTGCAGAGTCGTTGTTGGTCTTTCCTGGGGTGACATGTTGGTCTGGTTTGTTACTTGTCTCCTGGAGTTTCTTCTGTCTGTGTTTTTTTTTTCCCTGTTTTTGTTTCCAGCAAAATGGATGGTACTGATGTTTTACTGTTTCAATTGCGGTATGTTGCACTCAGCCTGAGTCCGGAGGCACTTTTGTTGAGCTGGCCTCTACGACCTGAGGGTGTCCTTAGGCGTGGGCATGGGATTGGGGATTTAATCCCAGAGGAGGTGTGGTCCCCCTGTTTTTGGATTTAGGTCCTTGTTTGCACATTTTCCTTATTCTTAATATATTCTTTTGGCCCAACCTTTTTCCAAAAAAAAAAAAAACTGCTTCCTTGTGCACATATCATTTATGTAACCATGTTTTTTCCTGTAAACGACAACATTCTCTGTCTTGGTAATAATGTCATGAAAAATTTAAGCAGTGACCATTGCTGCTACTTTTGAATGCCCAATCCGCTAGTGCTCGCTCATTTTCTGGAATACATAGGCCCACAATTCCCAACCATGCATTTTACAAGCTTGGTACATCTGTCAGGCTTCAGAAATACTGCTACATCAATGGGAAGAATGTCCTTCTTCCAAAGAACTAATGCATTTACAGAAATTCTAAAACCAAGATAGAAATTTAGGTTGTGCGAACAAAAAATATTGTAGAATTCATATATTTGCATTCCTTGATTCTTTTAGCTATTGTCAAAATATTTTAGTTAGCAAACCGTTTAAATCCGATGAACCAAATGATCCTTCTAATCCTAAAGAATCACCTGATATAAGACGTGATTTATGTTGGGACATTCTTAGGAAAAACGGAGACTTTATTACAATAATATAACCCTTTACGTACTTTAAGAAGGAAGCAACTGGTGCAGCATGCAGGTAAATGGCGCATGAACAAAGCGGCAGTCATGACCCTGTAAAGACTTTACGCATTTTATAATGCCAAAGTCTTTACAAGATCGTACAGTAGCTTGGGCATAACTGGGTGGAACACAAAGTACGACTAAAATTTGCAGTGCTTGGGCAGCACATGATCCTTGACCTTTTGGAAATGATCCTTGACCTTTGGAAACAAAGAAATCACTTAACTTTTGGTGGGTCTAGAAACTAATCTAGATACATTAGGGAAAGTGATTAACAAACTCTTGCATCAAGGGTCCCACATGACTAATAATTGCTGTTTTGTCCCAAGTAAATTTCAATACAGTTATAGCCATGGACGAAATTGTTCGTGCAGATACCAATTTTAAGAATGTGTGATACCACATTGGCATGAAAATTTAAATTGCTTATATTGAGCAAGGTTTTGAATTCTAATCTTTGTCTTCATTAATATGCATTACATGTATTGCATTTTATTTTGCCTAATCTTCAACCCTTTTGATTCTAGGTTTTGTGTAGAAGAGTGCAGATCCTTAGTTTTCTTTTAACCTTTATGTTTGAAGCCATGCTTGTAGATGGTGCTACATAAGACATAGAAGTCAATATATGCATTGTCTTTAATAAGTTGTATAAATGTAAACTAAATAAGCATATCTTGAAAAAGCTATTCCTCAGTAACACTTGAGCCTCTATCTAGAACTAAAGATTCACGCAAGCATATACCATCAAAAGTTTACTCCTCAGCCCAACAGCATCAGCAAGTACTTTGAACAATATTGCTCGAGGCCGACATGATCGACTATTTGTCTGTCCCAAGAGCATGACACCATGGTTCTCTTGAAAATATGCAATATCTTCACATGCAGATTTGGAAGGTCCTGCTTCTAACTGAGGGCCTCCATAAAAGTCACACACCTGTACGATTTAATAAGCCTTTAAGTATTATAGAATCCACTTTCCAAAAAGCAAACATATCATTCAATACAAATACTTTAATATAAATAAAATTCTGAAATATTTAATTCTATACATTATGAATTTAAGACACTGGTAGTATGGCAGCAAACAAACAGAAGAAACTGCAGCTGGGATTGAAAGCAACAAAGATGCACAAGAATGAACCAAAAAAAGGGAATGTTCAAAACAACTGCAATAATGTTTTTTTTTTCCCCTCCAGGTTTCTTCTTTTTTAGTCCCTTGGCAGAAACTGAGCAGATGCTTGCGACATTTATTCCTGGCATGTGACATGAAATTGAACACTGAAAATGATCTGGAAGAGTTTTCATAGTGAGTATTACTAACTTATATTTTGGTATTGACATAGAAGGGGTGAATGCAAGAAATAGTAATTATTTGGTAGTGTTATATAAAGACCATTTGGGAAGCATACAAGAAGTGTCAACAGCTTACGATTTGTTTGGTATTTGTTAATTCAGATGTGTTATAGAAACATCACAAAACAGGAAGCAAACTCACAAATTTATTAAAACAGAAAACAGTAAGCTTGCTTCAACAGAGAAAAAATTACATGATTCAACCTTTTAAATGTATGAAATTTGAATGGTCAGTGAATGAAGATGTAAACAAAGTTATATTGGATAAATCAGAAGAATCCCAATAATCAAAATGATTAAAATAATAGCTAAAAATGGAATAACTAGGAAATACAGGCAAAGAAAATTTGGTTAAATACAAAACTATTTTAATTATTAAAGATATCTCACACGAAAAAATTGCAAACCTGGATCATCAAGAGTAGTATATTGACTTTGGTTGTTCACGATAGGTCAGCTAATAAGGAGCTGTTTAATAAACTATACTCAGGACTAGCAAAGTGTTTGAAAATTGAAGACAAATACATTAGTATTATTTGTTGTATTTTCTTTTATGTTTTTTAAAAGGATGTTGCATTTTAAATAATATTAAATAATATAAAGGGGTCAGTTTGTAAAGTGATGTTTATCCCACATGTGTTAGGATTGGGGTTTGGTCCTAATGTTTCCTTATAAATAGAAGGCTTGGGGTAGCCTTTAAGCTTGTGTTTTAGATGCGGAAGCATTGTATTGAGGTATTCCCTTGGAGACAAGAGTCTCAGATCTGTTGGAGTAACAGATTGGGTGCTTGGGAAAGCCATAAGGACGGCTTGTGTCCTTAAGTTTTGAGTCGAATAGAAGGCAGATCAACATTGTTGTGGAGGTAGGGTAAAAAGGGTCTGAACCACATAAATCTCTGTGTTCTTGTGCTTTTTTTTTTCTTTTTCTTTTTTTGCTGTTTTCATTCTGCTTTTACTACAAATGTTTGCTGGAGTTTACAGCGGTTTTTCAGTGATTTACAGTGTCTATTTGATCCGCTACAGCACGATATTTTTTCTGCCAACATTTTATTCAGATCTACAGCGTTCTAATAATTTCTCTAGAGCTTCTCTAGTGTATTGTCAAATCTGATCTGCTGATTGTTTTATTGAAACTATCACTTCCAATTATATATCAAAGCACCTACACCCACAGGTGCAATCTGTAAGTATGAAGGAGTTGAAGAGTTCGAAATAAAAAGATTTGAGAATAAGTTCATTCAGACTAAGAACGAATTTTATACCGTTCCCCTCAAAAGGCATAATCTTCCACTGGGTGACATTTTACAAGACAAAGATGAAAAAGATAGATGTATTATTGTATACAATGAACATGAGCAAATTACAGAATCGGAGGAAAGAAATGGCATGTACCAATTAAAACCCCTAAAGAAAATAATTGTTACCATAGTATATAGTGGATGTACCTTGCTTGTGGCACACACAATTAGGACATTTGAGCAAAGACTACATGTTCAAGCTTCCACTTACGGTTCGAGCCTTACCTGACTTACCTCAACTAAACAGATATGACCTTGCTTTCCACAAGTCATGAACTTTTGATTAACATGTAAGAACATCATTTCCGCAGCAAAGGTTGATAGAAACTAAGGATGGTTGTAAGTTTAGAGCTCAATCGTACTGATGTAGAGAGTTATCAAAATGTAGAAACTAAGGATGGTTGTAAGTTTTTTTTTTTTTTTTTTTTTTTATGTACATCAATGGCTCCTATAATAAAAATGAATATATGATAGAAAAAGTTTAATATTATCTACAGACAAAAGGGATAATTCATTAGATCAGCGTAGCATATGACCCAGAAAAGAATGGTGATGTCGAAAGAAAGAACAAAACCATTAAAGAACTGGCCGTGAGTCTGGTATTGGTCATTTAAAATCTTTAGTTGCAAAGTATATTTTCAGTTGCATTCACAAGTAAAATCAAACATGAAAGCTCTGGAAGAATACTTAGCTGTGTATGCTTAAAACCCAGAAGGATATCATTTATGAGACCCAGAAGCTAAAAAACTAGTTATCTCACGAATCATCATTTGGAATGAACAGGAATTAGCATTTCATGAAAACCATCAAAAATCAAATTCGAAAAGTGATGTACAAATTCAACGAAATAGGAACCACAAAGTCCACATACCTTACATTCATGAAGGTTCACAGGTTGAAGAATCCAGTGAATTACTTTAACCTACCTTTATTAATAACAGTGGGTAAGAAACAGTTGGAGAAGACTGTTTATCAAGTGATTAGACATATGAAGCTTACCCTCATCACGATGTACAGAAGAAAGCAGAAATGGTAGCAGACGACAATAAAGAATATTGGTCCGTTAGCAATCATGAATATTGATAAGCCTAAACTAACCTACAAGAGAACGCAATACCCAAAGCTCTCAAACAATAATGAAGATTCCTCACTAAAGACAAATTATGGAAGTTGAAACCAAGATAATGTTAAAAAGGCAAGCATGGGAATTTTCCTCACAGCCACCTGATAGAAACATTGTGAAGGATAAATGGGTGTTTACTATAAAAGTCAAAGTAAATGATACTATGGACAAATACAAACCTAAATTAAGAAATTGACTTAAAGAAGGCTTCGCCCTGACACCACCAATTATTGCTTTTCATATCTTAATCACATTAACAGCAAGAAAGTCATTATATTCATGTGAAATCTGCCGTCGGATACGTTAAAGATAATATTTATATGGAACAAGCCTGAAGCATTTGAAGAAGCAACAAAGTTTGTAAACAAAAGAAAGTTTAAACTGGATAAAAAGAGGCACCAAGCGTGTGGTACCGAAACATTGAGTTCTTAAACCAAGGATCCCATGTGGTGAAGAAATATGAGAATTTGCATATCTATTTTGAAGGCCATAACCCAACAACATCACTAGCATTTCAGATGGATGTCACATAACTCACAGGAAGAGATATCCGGCGTTGTAACCTTTTAAATCAATATATGTTAACTAGAGGGAATTTGTAACTACATAATTTTTTTGCTGTTTAAAATAGAACGATTAGTGAGGCATAGTTCACTAGGTTAGAGAATATGGTTTGTCACCTAGGAGCACAGTAAAAATATGGGGATTTTGTTGTCAGATAGACAGCTGGTCATAGTGAATCATCATCAAATCCTTTGTCTACCTTAACAGTTAGCCCATGCTGATAGCATAGAGGCAACAAGACGGTTAGAACAAAAGGTTCCAAGGAGATGTGCAAACCTATACCCACCAAATACATATAAACAGGCCTTTCCCACTGCTACATCTTGCCATCTCATCTTGCTTGGCCATAGCAAGAGTCATCTCAGGGTTTGAAGCAAGATCAAATTGAGGGTTTCTGCAAGCATTTGAGGGTTTTGCAAGTGCCTGTTTCCACAAGGCTTTGAAAGAAAAGTTCATTTCTGCAAAGTTAGACGGTTTCTGCAAGTGGTTGTTTTTGTAAGGGGAAACTCTTTTTCTTCCTTCCCTTTCTATTCTGCCTTGTTGTTGTCCTTGCATTTTCATCATTCTTGTGTCCATTTCTTTCCAAAAATTTGTTCTACAAATGCTGCATCTATTCTTTTCTAATCTAGTCTGCCTTGGTTATTCAATTCTTTCAGTTTTGGTTCTGTTGTTGCAGTGTCTGCAGGGACTATAAGTCCATAACGTTACATCGGTTTCTTTTGCAAAGTTTCTATGTCATATGGCTTGGTATGGGGATTTGGCTAATTCTGATTTCCATGGAGTCATAATATAACGGTGTTTTTGCCTCCAGATGAATAGACTCACACTTGTTGAGGAAGCCAGTTCACTGGTAAAGACATTATGGATCATGAGAAGAGGTGGAAGCTGACCAGGAACTCATAGATTGCCAATTGAAGGCAATGGGTGCAAATGCTATTGTGTCACAAACCACCGGTGGAGCAATGAGCAACGGCATGAACTTGTGGAGTAGTCATTGTGCTATTGAGTGCCCACCTAGGGGATCTAGTTGGCCACCAAGTGCCAGTGGACGAAATCCAAGCTGTTGCTGGTGAACGGATAGTTCAATAGAACGGTTGTAGTTGTTGCTGTTGGTCAAATCTTTATTGGTTCCTATAATGTTGATTTGTTTTACATCTAATGTTATTGATGTGCCCCTGATGCAACCTGATGCCCTCTACTACCGTCTGCCAGCACACCTCTCGAAACCTCTAGGTAGACAGGGGTTTTACCATACCAAGGCATACGTCTTATGTCGCAGCTTTTGTCCAGAGAGGAGGAGCCCTGCCTAAAAAGGGAAATGATAACTAAAAAAGATTTGTCTGATCGAGCTCTTATGTGGCGTCGAGTAATCTAGGAGTGTGCTTTGTTATCTGGAATGAGAAATAGGTAAAAGACACCTAGAATTTGAACCATCTGTGTTTGCCACATAAATATGTGTGTTGCTGCTTACTTTTCACTCTTTCTTGGCTGTTTTTGTTCAATTCACAGCAATATTTTTCCAACTGTTTTTACAGCCTCTGAAAATCGCAAACAATAAAATTTCAATCAAGCATGACGGAAAACTAGTGCTCTTAAAAGAAATGAACTCACGATCATGTTAGTTTATTTAGCACTATATCATTATTTCATATGTACTTCCATTGATATATTATCTGACACTTAGCTTCTTTGCATACTAGATGTAACTATTTCTGTTTTCACTTTGAAATTTCAAGGCATTTCAAATGAACGGAGCTGCACTGATTACTGCAAGAAAGGAAAAAACCTTTGTACAATTCACACGTCATGAGTTTATAAAAAGCGAAGGGAAAAAAAACAAGTGTAACAAAACGATGACAGAAGCTATATAATCTCCAAGTAATGTATAAAATGTTGGGGCAGAGGCATCTCACCACTTCAGCTATCTTCTTTACTACCAATGCTGGATTTGAGCTTAAACCCTTCACTGATGCCACAGTGAACTGTTTCAATTTGGCTACTCGCTTATCCTTTTTTGAATCTACAAGAATGAGACCAGTTCTACAACCTTCTATGCCTAATGCACATAATTCATCCAGCGTTGGAATTGTAGTAAATCGTGCCTTCAACATTTTATCCTACATCACAGTTTAAAAAACAGCAATTTTGTATTTACCATTAACACTGACATTTCATAAATTTAAAATAACAGCAATATTAATAAACTATCAAAACCCAAACTTCCATATAATTCCTACTTTTAAAATTTTAAACTGCCCTAATAGTAGCATTGGCAGAAAAGTGCTGTTCAACACCATTAAACACATGGGCTTATAATAGTACCTTGAAGAACAGGAAGCCAGAGCATGACAATGCAAGGCCTCAAAAAGAATGAGAACAGTCAATTAAAATTTTTTATTGCAAATATCATTTAAAAATACGCATAGAAATATAAATGTGAAAATTGTCAAGAATAATGCCAAAAAAATCAATAAACAAATTCCAAACAAAAAAGAAAAAACCAATAATGATTTGCAAAAATAACAAATATTCATCTTCCAGGAAAATTACATACAGGAATCACCGAGTAAAAACCATTAGGAATCCTGCAAGACAACACTCCAGTTTCCCACAACATCTGAGATGCAGATTGGGGTGAAATGTCATCATTGCTAAACATTCGACTTCCAGTGTCTGGAATATGTTCCGGAGAAGCCAAATGCATTGATTGCACCTTGTCTATGATATTCATCTGCAACCATTGATCACTGAGAGTATCAACTTCAGATGCTCCTGTATCTCCAGAGGCTTCTTCCATCTTATAAGTCTTCTTAAATCAAATTTCATCCCCAACAGCTCATGCTACATGCATAAGCACCTTGAAAGATTATTTCAATGAAAAGACCTGGTCAGGAAAAGCGGCAACAGAAAACCTTTAAAAACATTATATGCTATATTTAAGCTTAAACAATAAAGTAAGAAATTAGTTTATGCTGAATTTATAATTGCATCAGCTGATGGCAATTCAAACTACTCAAAAGCCACATGTCAAAAACAGTAAACTTGGATGTCAAGCAGAAGAATTAATTTTAAAAAAATGCATAAGGAACATGTACCAGCCTACATATCCACAATTTTTCAGTCACCATAATTCTGGTTATGATTTGTGATAGACTTTGACATTTTGAGAGATGCAACCATGTTCCAAAATGTTGAAGCAAGAACAGTGCCACTCAACTCATCTTGTGCATTAACATTTTGACAGTAACAAATTTGAGCATGCATAGTAAAATTCAAAGAAATGAAGAAAGGACTACAGGATATTATTGCCAGGATTCAAATGATCTCCAAGTTACAAAATCAAAGCTTGTTAACCAAGGAGATGATGCCCTTTAACATCCAAACACTATTTCTAAAAGTGATTACTTAGGGAAGCTACAATTAATGGTTTCAAATTTTAGTAAATGATCTGTAGAATGAATTTCAAACTTAACATAAAAATCCTTTTCAAATGGAAATGAAATTGAAACTGCTTTTAATTACATCTTAGACCCTATGGATCCATTAAAACAGTATAATTTCAACAAACTTTTGTATAATGCTTGTATATCTCAGTGGTGGCCTATTGGGATCAAACATGGGACCTGTAAGCCCTTTCATCCAAGGGAATAAGGATACTCAATCGACAATGGTACATACCCAATTCATTGTTATTTGAGTCAAAGTAATTCTAACACTGCTCTTCAGTGGCTCTACTCAAGGCATGTATTTAATATTCCATTAGCAAGAAAGAATAAAGAAAGACTCTGAATGAAAATGTATCTAGACCCATCAAACACCATGAACATAAAAGAATTATTATATAGCAGTTCTAAAATGAAAAATGAAACAAAATAAATATTGAAGTTCCACACTAATAAATGAATAAAGCACTTTGTTTCCTTGGAATCAAAGTAATCTATGTAAAATTAAGAGATTTTAGTAAATGTTCAGATCTCCAAAACTCATGTACCATATCTTATGTATCCCTGACAATAATATTCCAATATTTTTAGTAAAATTCCATTACAAAAGCATCAGGACCTGGTGCTTTATTAGTTTTCATTGTAAAAACAGCTTTTTAGATTTCATTGCTTATAAGATTATTTAAAATTTAATATCAACCTCAGACACAGTAAATATGACCTCAACTTATCAATACCTTGGTCTAGGTAGATTGAGAGCCTTATTTCATTTAAAAAGCAAATGCCAAAAGGAAACTATCTCAACCTGGGAAATCAAAAAATAGTTATTTTGTTCTATTGTGCAACCAACTCTTTTGTATGGGTGTGCAGTGTGGGGTCCTGGACTTACTAGCAAATATTAGAAGAAAATAGAAAAAGTGCAGAAGCATTTTTTGCTAGAAGAATTTCAGGTTAAAAGGCAAGGACAATATGACTTGCTGCTTCCTGAAGCAGATATGATGCCTTCAGAGATTGATGCTCTTTCTCAATTTGCAGCATATCTTCATAGTCTCTCCTGTAGCACAACAGCTAAATTTTCAAAGGAAGCTTTAGTTGCTACACCATAGAAAGGGTGATTCTACCAGAGAATAATTTGGCTCAAAAAAATGGAACATTGAGATGGATATTATACATTGTAATATAAAGTAGCTCCGTAAGAGTATCAAAAACAAAGCACTTTTGTACATCTAGAGTAACCCAAAAGGAAAGAAGTAATGCTAATCAACAAAAAAGCAACTTATTTGTCTGCTCCTATATCCTATCACCTACATTGTCAAATCAGTCAAGCAAGATTGGGCTCTCATTATTTTAGAATTGAAACAAGAAGATGGGCCCAGATTCCAAGAGAAGAGAGAACATGTCGTTTATGCAATCAAAGAGCAATTGAAGATGAGCATCACATACTCCTGGAATATCCTGTTTTTGTGCAAAGTCACCACAAATAGCAAATTATAGCTAGTAGTTTAATTGATCTTTTTGATATAGCACCAAGGAAACTTAATAACTTTATTGATCAAGTGCTTCCTACACATACTATGTATATTTCTTTTGTACAATAGATCCTAAGGATCTCCAGATGTAATAAAGAGCATTTCAGTTTCAGTTTCATAAAGTATTTTACTTAATAATCTCTCATCTAGAGCCTTTGAAAATGAAAATAAACTTTCAAAATATTAAATTGCTATTTTACTGGTTTGTCCTTTGTCCTCTATTATTTTTCCATCTTTATTCACCAATTTTGTAATATTATCATCAGCACAATGCTTAGATGCTTCTCTGTGAAAAATCTAAAATTAAGCATCTCCCTCCTTAATCAACTACATTATAGATCTTTGAAACTAGCAGCTTCACTCACAATTCTGTAATTTTGAATATCAAGAAGCAGTTGTCTTTCTTTAATATCAACTTCACCTGACTAACCATTGATCCTTATAGCTTCTTCAAAAATATAAAGAATTTTCTGTATTTCTTCCTTCCTCTTCTACCAATTTTTCATCTAAACATCATACTAAGTTTTAATTTCATCTTTAGCATTATTTAGTTATTGTAAACAACTAAATTATTTGTAACAAAGGAAGCTAGGGATCCACCAATTTGCCATATACCCATATATTACTTTCATAACAAACCAATAATTTTCCATTTAAACATTCCTTTTTTATGTAACTTCAAATCATCAAAAAAATGCATTGTACCATTCATAGCTTGCATATTATTTATTTGCAAGATGTTTCAGATCATACAAAATTCATCAGCAGTTGCAATTGATTTCTCAAGCATTAGAGAGGGAATAAATAGCATTACAGTTAATAGTTAGTTGAGATGTGGCAGATAACAGTTCGTTATAAAACAATAACAAAAGCTAGTTTTCAAGGAAAAACCAAAAAAATTAGAATTAAAATTAAAATATATAATGGCTAGTTTTAGGAAAAGTAAAACTATTAAAAGGATCATCACCTAGAGGATCTTTTCAGTGAATGAGCAAAAGCCTAACCTCTTTCAAGTAGTTGCACCAAAGCTCAAACCCATGTCTTACAACTTGGGAAAAGTAAAACTATTCATCATCATCATCCTAGCCTTGTCCCAACAAAACAGGGCCGGCTGAGAAAAGTAAAACTATTATTAACAAAAATAATAATAAACAAACAAAAACACAGTAGCATAATGAAACCAAAAACCAAAAAAATAAATTAATTTCAAAAAACATGAAACCAAAAACTTTTAAGAAAAAAAATGAAAAGCTCTAAGCAAACAAAAACACAGTAGCATAATGATATTTCAATCCTAACTGAACTCACAACTTCTTTCTTATAACGCAACCAGCATGTAAATAGAGTCCAGTTATCATTATTAATAAGCATAGAACCTACTAGGAATATTTTAAAAATTATTACTAAAAAGTTAAACTACACAAGATTTTGAAGAAAATTTATAGATTGTTTAATTTTTGTTAAAATAGACCACCAAGCCAAGTGGGTAAAATCGCCTTGATCTTGTTTACAATTATTAAAATGAATTTTAATTTAAACAGCTTCTCAAATTTTTCTATCTAAAAAGGCTTTCCAGTACACAAAGAACTTTGCTATTATCTATTGACCATCTATAATAGTGAAGTTCTGTGTGTATTGAAAAAAATTTGTAGATAGAAAAACACAGAATAAAATAATAGGCTAAGGATCCAAACCAATTCTGGTCAATTTTTAGCCCTGAATTTGGAAAAATATTTAAAGCCATTTGACATTTCTCAAGAACGAATCAATTTTCTAAAAAATTAAAACATCATCCTATTGTCGATTACTCCATGTATAGTCATTCTTTAGTAAGAATATCTATCAAGCCATGACCATTTACAAATTTCTAAAGTAGTTCTACACTGTTACTATACTAGTGTTTCCCACATTTCTTTTCATGTTCTTGAATTATAGTATTAAAATCTTCTCCATTTAAAATAGAGACTCCAATTAAAAGAGAGCCACAACATTAACACTTTTGTCCACATTGATTTTAGGCAACATTGCTTCTGCTGAAAAAGTTGCATGTTTCTTTCTTCCCATAATGTATACCAAACACACTACGATAAAGCTTCCCAATCTTTATCTCTATCTTTATTCAGTTCTCTTTGGTACCAAGCCTCAATGAAATCAACTCAATTCTGCAAAGATGGCTGAGGATGTTCTAAGGCCCAGTGAAAATGTTGCCATAATGAAATCACAAAAGGACATCAACAAAATAGATGATTTAGCATCTCTGGCACCTATGAGCAAAAAAGTGCAATTCCTATTCTATATAATATCTTGGTTACAAACGTAATCCTCAATTCGTAGCCTTTCCATTATAGCTTTAACTATAAATAATCTCAAACGAGATGTGTAAATCTTGTCAATAAAGAAAACTAAAAATACACGTTTTAGCTCTCTTAATGAGCATTTTGTAACTGATAGATAGATGTTTCATTCCACTTCCAAACATTAGTTTGGAAAGAGACATATTGGAAAAACCAAGGGTGCATAGCCTGAAGACCTTTCCAAAATTTTCCAGTAAGAATATTCTAATTATATGAAAGATTGCAGCTAAATTTAAAAATAAATAACTTATAAGGTTTTATTGTACAACATCATTGTTAATATTTGGTATGTTTATAGAAGGCTTAACATTGATAAAAATTATCTATGCTTTGTGCACATTAGACAGTGATCACACCATCAATGAGTACAGTGAATATACTAAATGGTTAGTCGAGTTAACAAGTTATAACATTTCACCAAAAATTCATGACGGTTCCCAGAGACATAAACTTTCATTTTAATACATACTGTGAAAAGCAGTGAAGTGGGAAATACAACATGGCTTATGTAGTTTAAAATAAAGTGTTCATAAAATTAAAGTTGTTTCTCACCGTAACATTCATGGTGTACTCCACTAAGATTCATTCTCATATAGTTTCACAATGATTAGTCTATGCTACAAAACATAGTCTACATGTACACCAATTATCACAAAGTTTATAACATCATCCTTCGTTTATTGTTGATTTATGTTTTGTTGGACCTTGTGCATTCAAGTCACTAAATTCTCAACACGTTTTATAAATTCAACAAGTTTTATCCACAACAAGCTTTATAAATGATTTTTTTTTTTTTTGAAATTAATCTTGAAACCTGGAATTATATAACACCTCCTTAATATTCTGAACACACCTCTCTTCAACTTGTAGGAAGATAAATATATCATTAACAAAGCAATTAAAATCCAATTGAAAATAAGTACATTATTAGCAGGGAGAACTCACTTAATCTCTACTCTATTGATTGGAAATGTCTCAATTCATCCCTATGATTTTTACAGGAAAGGCATTCAGCATTTGGCTTGTCGACATCAATATGTCGTCTAGCCTAAATCATATGAAGCTTTACTTAACAAACCCTTTTCTCAAGCTTCAAAAATGAAAATAAATCACAGTTAACTACAATTATATTAATTTTTTTATTATCTTCAATCTTCAACTCAACACTGTTGACCAATCTGTTAATCTTGTTATCCGCATGAAGCTTAGGTAATAATATATGGAGGTAATAATACATGGGAAAAATGAAATTTCAATCTTGCTTCTTGTTCTAGTTGAATTTAGACCTTGAAAACCATGATTGCTTTTCTAATTTCAAAACCTATGACTAAAAAGAAATTCTCTCTGTGATCATTCCCCATGGAATTGGCATTTATTTTTATCTATGCTTAAATGAGATAGAAATTTTAATTTATCATTTTCCTCCAAAGTAGAATATGATCATGTTGACATATATAAAATGTATCACTAAGCTTGGCAATTTGTGTCGGTTAAAAAATGATCAAAAAATAACTTTTCCAATTACCAAGAAAACTTAACACTAGAATAACCTATAAAGAGGCTCTCTCTCTCACCATGTATTGCTGAGTTAGTTAAATGCATTTCTTAAGTTAATTCTATTGCATTTTACAAATGCATAGTTCTTTGTTTTTCTCGTGTCAACTCCAAGGATTCACATCTTGAAGGCTATAGCATGGTATTAGAGCATGTCAGCTGCAACTAAAGCTTGGCTTGTGAGAGGAGATGGACATAAATGAAACACATGAGAAGCAAATGCATTGGCATTTCCTCAAGTGCATAGATCGAACAATAACATCAAACAATTCTAGCATACTTTTTTTGAACTAAGTTTTACCCTTGCATGTTGATGTCTCTTCAAGCTTTTATCCTCTTGCTTTCCCCTCAGAGCTCTATGAAATAGGTAAAAATCTGTTCATTTCTGTTGTCAAGTTATTTGCACTTGGAGCATAGGTAGGATACCATCAATGCTTAAGGGTTTCGATGCTGCCCAGCTTTCTTTTTTGTCCACTTGCATGACTGAACAAGGGACTACTAGGTCAGAGATAGCATAAAAGTTCACCAGGATAGAGGAGGAATAGCGCTTAGCAAAAGCCAAAAAATCAAAGGAGGATTGGAGGCAGTGGAGAGAGCAACAACATAGAAGCCCAAATATTGTCAAATAAATTGCTCCTTGATGGCTATATAAGTTGTGATATCTGAAATAGCACAACTAAAGTAGTCTAGATCTTCCACTATGTTTACTATGTTATAATTGGAAGCGATAGTTTCAATAAAACAATCAGTAGATTAGATCTGAAAAATACACTAGAGAAGCTCCAAAGAATTATTAGAACGCTGTAGATCTAAATAAAACGTTAAAGGCAGAAATTATCATGTTGTAGCAGATCAAATAAACACTGCAAATCACTGAAAAACACCACTGTAAACTCCAACAAACGTTTGCTATAAAAGCAGAATGAAAACAATGAAAGAAAATAGCACAAGAACACAAAGATTTACGTGGTTCAGGCACTTTTTACCCTACCTCCACAACAATGCTGATTTGCCTTCTATTTTGCTCAAATTTTAAGAACACAAGCCATCCTTATAGCTTTCCCAAGCACCCAATATGTTACTCCAACAAATCTCAGATCTCAAACTCTTGTCTCCAAGGTAAAACCTCAATACAATGCTTTCACATCAAAAACACACCATTAAAGGCTACCCCAAGCCTTCTATTTCTAAGAAAACATGAGGACCATATCCCAATCCTAACACATGTGTGATAAAACACATCCCCACATAAAAATCACTTTACAAACTGACCGCTTTATATTTTTTTTATTCATATCATTATTTAAAATGCAACATACTTTAAAAAAACATAAAAGGAAATACAACAAATAATACTAATGTATTTGTCTTCATTTTTTCAAAAAAGTCCCCCTTGAAGACAAATCCAACCAGCCTTCAACAAATGTGCACTTTTGATTAAGCTTCAGCTATCCCAAGCTTCCTCCTACAGAAAATGTGTTTTTTTCAGCTATCACTAGTTTTGTTAACGCATCAGCAACATTAAGCTTCGTATGGACCTTCTAAACATGCACCAAGCTATCCTCTATGATTTCTCTTATGAAGTGGAACCAGATATCTATATGTTTCGTCCTGGCATGAAAGGGAGAATTCTTTGCAAAATGGATTGCACTCAAGTTGTCACAAAACACAGCATACCTTTGTTGTTTGAATCCAAAACATTGCAAGAATCTCTTCATCCATAGCATCTCCTTGCATGCTTCTGTGAGGGCTACATATTCTGATTCGATTGTAGATAAAGTTACCAGTGATTGTAGACGTGACAACCAACTCACTACTGCACCACCAAAAATAAATGTGTACCTTGTAGTGGAACATCTTGTATCATGATCAACAACAAAGTTTGCATCTACAAAACCTTCAATGTGAATATTAGCATCTCTAAAACACAAGCAATGTGTTTTTGTGCCCTTTATATATTTTAGAATCCATTTAACAACCAACCAATGATTCCACCCATAGTTGGTCATAAATCTACTAAGTACTCCAACGGCATAAGCAATATCAGGACATGTACAAACCATGGCATACATCAATGACCCAATAGCAGAAATATATGGTGCATTTTTCACCTTTTCAAAGTCCTATTTTGACTTTGGACAGTTCTCCTTTAATAAATTAAATTGTGTTGAAAGAGGTGTACTTACAGGTTTTGCATCCTCCATGTTGAAACATTTTAGAACCTTTTCAATGTAATCTTCATGACTCAGCCATAGCTTCTTTCTTTTTTTGTCCTTGTAAATATTCATTTCAAGAATTTTCTTTGCCTGTCCCAAATACTTCATAGCAAATTCTTTGTCCATTTCCAGTTTTAGATGTTTTATTTATGCCATGTCATTTCCAGCAATTAACATATCATCAACATACAACAACAACACTGTAAACTTACCCGAAACATCTCCAGAAAAATACACATAGTGGTCCAAATTGTTTCTTTGATAATTCAGCTTCTTCATAAAGGTATCAAACCTTATACACCACTACCTAGGGGCTTGTTTCAGATCATATAAGCTCTTTTTCAGTCTGCAAACCAGACTTGAACCTCATTGTTTTTCATACCCTTCTAGTTGTTTCATGTATATTTCCTCCTCCAAATCTCCATGTAGGAATGTTGTTTTTATGTCAAACTATTCCAATTCTAAGTCCATGCAAGCCACCAAAGATAGCACAAAATGTATAGAAGAGTGATTTACCACCAAAGAAAAAATTTCTTGAAAGTCTGTGCCTGGTTTCTGTGCATAGCCTTTCACCACCAACCTGGCCTTGAAACATTTTTCCCCATTGGCCTCTATTTTAATTATGTATAGCCACCTGCACTCCAAGGGTTTTCTCCCTTTTGGCCATTGAACCAACTCCCACATTTTGTTCTACTGGAGTGATTCTCATTCATCATTCATAGCTACATTCCACTGTGCAACATCAGTACATGTCATGCCTTCCTCCATTGTTTCCGATTCACCACTATCACTTTAAAGTACATAATTCAGCCAGGGAGAGTACCTATTAGGAGGTCTGGTAGCTCTTATTGACCTTCTAACCCAATGAGACACATATGCAGCTTGTTGTTCATCATCTTCTTCCTCATTTCCTTGTTGTCCTCCATTTTCTCCTTATTGTCCTGAGTTCTCAGCTTGCTGCCATGTAGTTTCAACATGTTATCCAATGTTTCCAAATCTGAAAAATCCATGAATTTCATCATTTTCAACTTCTTTAGTCATCCTAAAAGGAGTTCTCATGCTGTCTGAGCGATTACTGTTCTTGTCTTTCATTTGCAACCCACTAAACATCACGTTTTCTCTTAATTTAATGTTCCTTGATCTCACTACACGTTTCAATTCAAGATCCCAAAGTTTGAATCCTAAATCATCTTCTCCATATCCAACAAATATGCAGTGTTTAGCCCTGTCTTGCAGCTTAGTTTTGTTCTCCTTTGGAATATGCATAAATGTCTCGCATCCAAAAATTCTTAAATGACTATATAAAATGTCTTTACCTATTCAAACAGTTTCTAGAACAGCATTATCAATTGAAGAATGTGGAGACCTGTTCGCCAAATATGTTGCGGTCTTAACTACCTCTCCCCAAAACATCTTAGGTGGGCCAGCACCTGAAACCATTGTTCTAACATGATCCAACAATGTTTTGTTGCATCTTTTAGCAACTCCACTTTCCTGTGGTGTACCAGGAGGGGTACGAATGTCCCTAATTCCTTTGCTGTTGCAGAAATCAGCAAATACTTTGGAAGTGTACTCCCCACTGTTATCAATTTGCAAACATTTTATTTTCAGACCTGTTTCATTTTCTACTTTTGCAACAAATGTTTTGAAAACTAAAGACACATCATCTTTTGATTTCAGCATATAAACCTAAACCTTTCTTGTACAATCATCTATGAAAGTTACAAAATAAATAGATCCACCAAGAGAAATGGAAGTCATAGAACCACAAACATCAAAATAGATCAATTCTAACTTATTTTCCTTTCTATTGTCCAGATCCCTACATAAGTTTACTCTCCTAGATTTTCCAACTAAACAATCTTTGCAATTAGTTTGGGCATAAGAAAATACAAGAATGAAAGACTGATTTTGAAGTACCTTTAAGTTTGACCAACCAATGTGTCCAAGACATCTATGCCACACTTTAGAACTCTCTGCATCAGAAACTGCTGCAACAAAGTTGCATGAATCTGCCATCAACGTATATAAGTTGCCCTCCTTTCCTCTCAGAATGGTCATGATTCCCTTGGAAACCCTCCAATGTCCACCTCCACTATTGAAATTTAGACCTGAATCATCTAGCTATGGAACTAAAATCAACTTCTTTGTAACTTCAGGAACATGTCTGGCATTATCTATTGTCACTTTTGGCATCTTTGCTTGTTGCAGACTTAGACTTCCAATTCCAAGAACTTTTAAAGCTTTTTCATTAACAGCATATACAAAATCATATTTAACTTCATGATAAGATGTAAAACAAGACTTATCTGGACAAATGTGAAAGGAGGCACCTGAGTAATCAACTAGATGTCACTGCTACGTCAATCTCCCACCATTGTACATAGTTCTTGAACTAAGAAACTCACATTTTCGTCAGCTGCATTTACCTCTGATGTTCCTTCTTCTAACTTCTCCTTTCCTTTATCCTTTTGTGCTTTCCATGCAAAGCAGTCCTTCTTCAAATGACCTTTCTTCTTACAGAACCAACAATCTTGAGTTTGAATTTTGCCACATCATACACCTCTATTCTTGCTTCTCCCCCTTCCTCTGCTACATGAACGTTTCCAAATCCAGAAAACTCATCTACTCTTCCCTCTGAATCCTGAAGGGTAAACACAACCTGTTCAAATGTCATAGATGAAACACTCATAAAAGTATTAATAGATATCACAATTGCAGACCAGGAATCAAGTAAGGAGTCTAACAGAGCATAGGATTTAACTAAATCTGGAATAACAATTTTATATTCTTTCAACTTATTCAGATTTCCCATCAACTCATCCAAATGATCTTGGAAAGACACATCAAATCTCTTCTTGCATCTAAAAACCTTCTGATATATATGAAAGGTATTCAAACATGATACTTTATCAAACCTTTTCTTCAACATTTGTCACAGATCATGTGGATCCATATCAGGTTTGATTGACACCAAGATCCCATTGCTTAGGGTTGGATGAATAAAAGATAATGCCTTCATCTTAATTTTTCTCCGATCAACATTCGGCATTCCCGCTAGTTGAGAGGGTTCTAGGGCCTCTTGGCACTCCTTTTGTGCTAAAACAGCCTTTATCAAAATGCTCCAGACGTTCCAGTTCTTTCCTACCAATCTTTTTGTTGTTTGCAGCACCATATCTCTTTAGATCTAGCTTCAATACTAGTTGTTATAATTGGAAGCGATAGTTTCAATAAAACAATCAACAAATCAGATCTGAAAATAACACTAGAGAAGCTCTGGAGAAATTATTAGAACACTATAGATCTAAATAAAATGTTAAAGGTAGAAAATATCACGCTGTAGCAGATCAATAGATGTTGTAAATCACTAAAAAAAAACATTGTAAACTCCAACAAACATTTTCTGTAAAAGCAGAATGAAAATAGCACAAGAATACACAGATTTACATGGTTCCAGCCCTTTTTACCCTACCTCCACAACAATGTTGATCTGCCTTCTATTCTACTCAAATCTTAAAGACACAAGTCGTCCTTATAGCCTTTCCAAGCACCCAATCTATTACTCCAATAGATCTCAAATCTCATACTCTTGTCTCCAAGGTAAAACCTCAATATAATGCTTCTACATCAAAAACACACCCTTAAAGGCTACCCCAAGCCTTCTATTTCTAAGGAAACATTGGGACCAAATCCCAATCCTAACACATGTGGGATAAAACACATCCCCACATAAACATCACTTTACAAACTAACCCCTTTGTATTTTTTTTCTTCATATCATTATTTAAAAGGCAACATCCTTTAAAAAAACATAAAAGAAAATACAACAAATAATAATAATGTATTTGTCTTCATTTTTCCAACATACTACCCAAGAGGAAAGGTTTTATAGCAATGCCCACAAACTCTAGAGTGGACTCGAATGGATTTGGGGTGTCTAGAGCATCAAAAGTGCTACAAGTCTAAGAGCTAAGAAAGGACTATATTGGTCTACCATTGTCACTTCTAACAAAAAAGTACATTTCTCATTTCTGTCTCAAATGTACATTTTTCTTGAGTTTTGTAAATGAAGATACAAATTGGTTCAAGTTTGTCTTTTTTTTTTTTTTTTGTGATGAAACTTTTTCCAATTATTGGTTCTTACACCATTCATGCAGATGAGGTTTTCTAGGCTTGAGAAGCCTAAAAGTGTTGTTGTAGCATAAATCATGTTGTAATCTTAGTCTATAGAGTTTTTCTAGTTTAATATTCTCTTTTGGCAGTTCTTGTTGATCAAATTGGTGATTTGGAATGACAAAATGCATATTATTTATTGGAGATCTTCAAGCCAAATGCTGGCATGACCAAATTCTCATTGTACCGAGGAGCTAGCAAAGTTTAAAGGAAAAGGAAAGTGCATCACTAGTTCAATCAACTAACCTAATCTAACGTCAACCAACCCATTCATAGGTTGACATACCCGAATTGATGGCAAGTTCAGGGCACAAAAAATGCGTTACTCATAAGGTCACCGGACTATAGGTCGACCAACCCTACCAAAGGTCAACCGAGCCAAGATAAACAATCCATGATAGTCGCCCAATTCCGAACACCCAAGATCATGTAGGACAACTAAGCTGAGAGTTCAGCTTTTGCAAGTGGAAGTGTAAAGTCAACTGACCATGCATCAATCGACCAAACAATACCATAGGTCAACTACCCTCATCTAAGGTCAACTGATCAAGAAAAAAAGGAGAAAAAAAATATATGAAGAAAAGGCCAAAAAGTCCCTTGAACGTTGTGAAACAAACAAAGCATTGAAGATTGAATATTGCCACTTAGCTCCAAGGGTGGGATGTTTCTCCATGGGAATCACAACTCTCTTGCCCATTGACGCCCAAGTGAAGATGGATCATTGGAAGAAGACCACTCTTTCAACAACAACAAGCAAGATCGAATGGGGCTCACAAGAACACTTTGAATGTTTATGAAAAAGAGTTGAACCAAAAACATTTTTATGTCTTTGTATCTTAAACCATGAATCTCCTTATTATCTACATGTTTTGTGTATCTATTAGGTGCAATCTGATCCATCGTGAGATCGTTAAGTTTCAAACAAAACCCTGCTTGTTTTGTGAGATCTCGTTTGAGGATTTTTGCCCTAAAATCCTAGTTGTACAAAAGGGAAACTGGAAACCCTTGAAACCAATGTTTGGTCTTCATGTACTTGAAGATTAGAAGTGAACCTAGGGATTGAAGAGATTGGATAGCCCTGCAAAGTGAACTAGGCCCACACCAAACCACTATAAAACTTGGTGTGCACTGTCCACCTAGTTTATTTCTTTTTTTTCTTTCTTTCTTTTTTTTTTTTGTGATCTTAGATTGGTTGCATTATACTCTGATTTCATATTGTATAAACATATGCAAGATTATTTGTTATATCATAGTTTGATTGTGCAAACTTTTTATTGAGACATCGTATTCACACCAAATGTGAATATTGAATGCATAGATTAAAAATGTAGATCAGATTGTCAATAGCCTTTCCAGGCAAAAGGTTCCAGATCGTGGATCATTTGGAATCACAACTAGAATCATGTAAAATCATACAAGAAGAAACCATTCAAAACAAAGATTTTAAAATATTTTTGCAATAAACACACTTCTGTTAACAAAAACATTCAAAAATATATACAATACATTCACATAAGGAAGGAAAGTAAGGTATCTTATTTTCATGCTACTTTTTCTGCTGTTGGATAGCTTCATTGGGAACATGGCATGCATTAAGTGGCACAAGCATGGGCAGAGACTACACAAACTGCATCCACAACTATGGTAGGCTAGCAATAACGATGTTGAATACTTTCGTCACCTTCCTAACCAAAGGCGTTGACATTGTTAGCAGTCATATTCACACTCATATTACACTACTTATGAGTGCCAAAACCACCAAGTAAGAATTCTGACAGTCTTCAATGTTGAACTACCACCAATGTAGTTGAAAATGGTGCCTAAACCACTGAATACCATTCAAAGAGTCATTGCCAGCATAGATGTTCATGTTTCACTCAATTTGGGTGGTTTTGTCAGATGAAACTGACTGCAAGAAGACACAGACACAAATAGGCAATGACAGCCAAATACACAACTATGGAATCATGCAAATCTGATTCCAAACTGACAATTTTAAAACGCGTATTTTTCTATGGATTGTGCTGCACTCACGATCACAATTTGGATCTGATTCAATACATTTTTTTCTAGAGTGTGATCCAGAATCATCTAGATCACAATCCCAATCTGCATTTTTAATCTATGTTTGAGTGTTAACATAAATTTTCTTTGGTTTCGCACTACCAAAATTTTTGTGTGATGGAAACTTAAAATTCAACAATTTATTAAACAAAATGTAATTGTTAATGGCAACAAATTTTAATCTAGAATCCAATAATCCTAAAAGGACCCCAAATCAACCAAAGATGAAAGCACATACCATACCTGCAGAACCTAAAGAGATGCACATGTCTCATGCCCAATGCTACGTAAACCAATCTTTGAAAGTGAAATCCTGAGAAGCCTGGGTGCAAATTACTACATCCAAATGTACATACGAACCTAAAGCAAAAAGTTTGGAAATGCTGTAAACATAAATTGTTAAAAATATCATCGTCAAACAAATCGATTGTAAAGCAAACCAAGACTCGTTTACAATAAACGTAAATCATATTCAAAAACTCTCCTTGGTTTCAGCTATGCGGACGTTTTCTAAAAGGATTGAAACCCGTTTCCTTTCGTAAAACCAAATGACCGCGTCTGAAACAACAAAGGTTTCTATCCCTTGTGTGACGAGTGTTATTTCGTGTGTGACGGCGCGCACACCAGTAAAAAACTTTCGTGCGTTTCAAGGAATTATTCAAAGGACAAAAATACACCAAATCTAAAAAGGTTCCTTTGAGTTCATGGAGATCCTCTGCTCCATACAGAGACCATCCAATATGACCGGAGTTTCCATATATTCTAGATAACACGTACCGTTCCCTGGTGCCTCTGTGTAAGTACTATTGTGGAAATGATAATTGAGTAGATAACACAAAGCCAGGGGAATTAAAGAATCCGAAAACGTAAGAGGTAAGAAACTTCATTTCATAAGAGCCGCCTATTAGCTAGAACAATCAACACATTGGACATAATTTATAGACGAACGACCGAAATGCTTTTAACAGATACGCAGTGTGGCGCTGAAAGGCCAGCCATGCTCCAAAACGGTCTCTCGGAAACAAGAAAACAATCAATTTAAAAGCAAGGGGTATTATAGTATAGCATACACGGCAACAAAGAACAAAACGGACGCCTTGCTTGCACTTGCACTTACACTTACGCCTTGAACGACGAATCGGCGCCAGATCCAACGACGGCGGCAGCGTCAAAGTAGACAACAAAAGAAGAAAGATAAGTAGCGCGATCTTCCTGGTGCGGCGCAGACAAATCAAAGCAAAAAGAGGCGGCCGCAGCGTTCGTTGTCACGATGGATCTTCTATTCCGCATAAAAATAAGGGAGAGGATATGATGCCGATGCTGATGCCGATGCCGGTGCTTATGATGAGGAAAAGGAAGATGATGAAGAAGCAAAACGACGACGAAGAAAACGAAAACAAGAGCGAAGCAGAAAAACAAAAACACAACAGCCAAACAGATTTTTTGACGATAACACATGTACGTATCAGGAGGGAGAACACAGAAGAGATTTGCTTGCTTCTACTCTCGCCTCTCGCGGAATTCCAGTCGTAAAGACGAAAGAACGAGAACGAATGAACGAACGAAGAACAAGAAGAAGAAGAAGAACGTTTTCGATACATATAAAAAATAATTTCAAATTGTAAATAATACTGCAGTCGCAGCAGCAGCACAGAAATTTCTGCTTCTGCGTCTGCTGTTCTCTTTGCTTCTGCGTTGGCCCTGTCGGTGACCCTGCTTTTCCTTCTTCTTCTCGTTCTCTTGTGTTGTTTCACGTTCGTCGTATTACTGGTCTGCCCATTTTAGCTTTCCCCGAATTTAACGTGTTATCTGGTTCCCAGCTGGCGGTGTCGCGGGGCCCACAGAGGTTTTTATCACGTGCCGTAATATGTAGCTTGGCGGGCCACGTTGGCTTGCCTGGCTGGCTGGGTTTGTCCTTGGCGTTTTTGGTTATTAGTGCTGTGAGTTGTGTTGCGTTGGCTGCACGGACCATCCATCACTTGGAGATTATTGTCTGCACGGACCATCCAAGTGAGTTTTGAAAGTTGTAAGATCTTGTTGCAATCCTGAGCATGGCTATTCTAAAGATGCTGAGGAGTCTGTCTCGTTTGGAGATTTCTTAGATCTATCCAAGGAGTTTCAAAATTTCTTTTATAAAATTTTGTATAACTTAATGCTATCTGGTAGAATCGAACCTATTAAGTCTTTTAGGAGTCTATTAGAGATTCCTTAGATCTATCCACGAGGTTTCAAATTTCTTTTTATAAAATTCTTTATAACTTAGTGCTATCTAGTAGAATCGAACATGTTAAGTATTTTAGGAGTCTGTTGGAGATTCCTTAGATCTATCCAAGGGGTTTTAAAATTCCTTTTATAAAATTTTTTATAACTTAGTACTACCTAGTAGAATCAAACTTGTGACCTAGAATTACTAGGCTAAGATTCTTACCACTAGACTAACACCTTATTGTTGTGTACGTAAGGGTCATCACATGGGGTGATAGCAAAGTACTTGTTTGTAAAGTTATAAGACTTGGTTTCAATCCTAAGTGTAGCCACCCTAAAGAGGTTAAGCTTGCTTTCCTAGCCTTAGATCTCCACCAATTTTGATACTTGTTACACCTAAACTCCAATATTTGTGCAGTAGTTTAAGGCCCATTAATGTTAGATCTATCACATTCCCACTAAGGATTCCAATCATCAATTCCACGTTTCCCATTGATTCTTCAATCACAAGTGAAATGCTGATGATATATGTTGTTATTTTGGTACATCCAAGTGTCATTTTTCAATAAGAGTTTACCGACCCTCCAGTCCACCCCTACGATCTACCAACCATCCTAAGACATTGCCTTGAGAACATGAATATTGAACCTCTAAATGACTATTTTTATTTCTAGACTTTTCTCTCTCTCTTTCTTGCATGTGCTTATGTGGCGTGCAAATGGTATGGTGACGGTGGTTGAGTTGAGGTTGCGGTAGGTGGACAGACGACGTCGTTTTTGTTGTTATCTGAGCGTGTGTGTGTGTGCTCTGTGAGTGGCTCCGCCCCTCCCACTTGTATGGCGCAGCGTAGCATGAGTTTCCTTGCATGGGTTACGTGTGATGCCAGCTTATCTCTGGTCACGCCCCTTCTTCGCTCCAGACATGAGTCCCGCTTTTCAACCGTTTTGCCATGACTGACGACGATATGTTAATAATTAATTCATTAATCATATGGCTACGTGTACATGGGTTGTCTGCGGTGGTCACTTAATCCAGCATCAACGATCAATTATCGTGTTAGCGTTTGTCTCTCGCATGAACATTCCCTGCTTTCACGTAACATGTTTCCGCGATGCTACGTATTTCGTTTGCAACGATGGGTATGTTAATAGGATAAGGTTGAGTCAATGAGGGCTACCTCATTTGTAAGAACATGTTCGTATCCACTCAAAATCCTTGATTTTCTTCGGGTGCAGACAAAGCTGTTGACATACAAAACCATAAACCCATCCACAACAATTCATGGGTCATTCCATGTAATTTATCCATGTACATTCCATGACTGTCTTGACCATGCACGCACTTGCTAGCAAAAGGGTGGGACCTAAAGACAGATGTTCAAATAATAAAAATATATATATTTTATGTGTGAACCAACCTTCCTAGAACAATGGTACACAATTGTAATAGTAAGTGTAAGGTTGAGTGCTCAATTTCTTAATTTTACAAATTTTATATATATTATCACATATACTTATAATTTTTTTAAGCTAGAGCACTTCATATGGGTATGTATGTATGCCATGCATACCCTCATCTATCATGCATCTACCACATAGCAGATGTGGATCGATTTATGGTTTGCCACGTTGACACTACTAAATTCTTGTATCCATGTCCTAGATAGTATCCAAAAACATATGGTTGATATAAAATCAAGAACATCTGTCATGCATCTATCACGTAATAGATGTGGATCACTTTATGGTGTACCACATTGACACTACTAAATTCTTGTATCCATGTCCTAGATAGCATCCAGAAATGTACGATTGATATAAAATCAAGAACATCTGTCATGCATCTATCACGTAACAGATGTGGATCAGTTTATGGTGTACCACATTGACACTACTAAATTCTTATATCCATGTCCTAGATAGCATCCAAAAATGTACGGTTGATATAAAATCAAGAACATTTGTCATGCATCTATCACGTAACAGATGTGGATCAGTTTATGGTTTACCACATTGACACTACTAAATCCTTGTATCCATGTCCTAGATAGCATCCAGAAACATACGGTTAATATAAAATCAAGAACATTTGTCATGCATTTATCATGTAACAGATGTCGATCGGTTTATAGTTTACCACATTGACACTACTAAATTCTTGTATCCATGTCCTAGATAGCATCCAAAAACCTATGGTTAATATAAAATCAAGAACATCTGTCATGCATCTATCACGTAACAGATGTGGATCGGTTTATGGTTTACCACATTAACACTACTAAGTTCTTGTATCCATGTCCTAGATAGCATCCAGAAATGTACAGTTGATATAAAATCAAGAATAGTATGATGATACATTAATTATCTTATAACAATGATATAGGCAAATAACATTCGATTAAGTGGATTATCATAGCTTTAGTACAAAGTCATGGCCATAAGTCCAACATACAATTCATTATATGTCATACTAGTTACATCAATTACACAACATGTTACTAACTTTAGGAATGGAATCACCCTACTCACCAAAGGTATACCCAAGGAAGCATCACACTCTACATTATTTCAATCTATGAAAGGAATCATCCCTCTTGTTTATATGCATTGAGAGATGAGATAAGAAAGGAGTATGGGAACCACATTAGCATTTCGTTTGCACTAATTACCTATGCATCCATGTGTGATCACACAAATTAGGTTTGCAAATAGTTTTACCATCTAGCATGCAACCTAATTGCATTAACATGTTTCCTTCATTCTTTCTACTTAAAGAAAGTAGCTCTCGATCTACCAACAAAGCATACATCTTACACTTTCCCCTCCATTAAAAAGAGTTTCGTCCTTGTCACTTGAGTTTGGACCCTTTCAAATAAAGTAAGACTTAAGGAATTTACTATCTATAGTTCTTTTGGATTTAAATTTAAAGGTTTATGACACATCTAATCTTTGCTATGTTGTAAAAGTGTTTACACAATATATTTGATTAAATTGTATTACCAAGATCTTTGTCCTTGTTCAATAGGATTTTCTATATTGTATCTTGATTTTTCGTTTGATGGTTTCATTGGCTAACAGTTTCAATTTTTAATTCCCTTGAAGTTTTCGTATGAATGGTTTTGTTCATTTGGTAAATGAATTGAGGTAAATACTAGTCTGATTATGGAATTTTTGAAGGATTTTAGTTGCACAGAGTATGCTTTCTATCCTTCACTTTTCCCTTTTTTAAAGTGCACTTTTATCAAATATCATTTTATTTCATGCAATAACCATCAAATTTCAACCTTAACATTAGTAACTTTTGATAATTAATACAAAAGGTAGACTTTACAATACCCAGTAAACCCTATTAGAAATAGTGTGAATATATGCCTCCAACCTATCTATTAATGATGAAACATCAATAAGACAACCTGTGTCAATGTAGCCCTATTGACGTAGCCCCATCGACGTACCTTAGGATGCATTAACGTCGGTACGTTGACATTGACATAGGCATTACCTATACAAATTTGCACACAACTTGCATTTATGGCACCTTTTGGTCATTTTCTTAGCCAAACCCTTATAGTTTCTTTTTGTAGAAGTTAGAATATTCTCCCTCTAAGTGCTTGCAACATGGATTCAAGTGACTGTATGGTATTTTATTCAAGTGCATATGTACCTGGATGCATTTGCATGAATAGAAATAAAATCAAGATTTCTTCTATGCATTGTAGCACTTGAATTAGCATAACTTTACTTCCTCACTATTTACTTTACATCCAATTTACTTTATTGATATTAAGTAATTAATATTATAATTTGTAAGCAATGTGAGTATGACCACTTCGAGCAAAATATATTAACGCTTGGTAATCCCAATAGTGGATAGTTAGTACACCCTATAGTAGACACTTGGTAACTCATTAGTGTTAGTGTAGGTTCAACATGTGTATAGAAAGTGGGAATAGATAATTTACGTTCAGGTAGTTAGGTAATAAAGTAGTTAATTTAAGTATTAAATCTTAATTTACTCAATCATTTAGTAAAAAGATAAAATCATAAAAAAGCTAATTAAAAGCATTTTTGTTATGCTCCAACATCAGGTACATGACGTTGAAGCTATGACATCGGGCATTTGACGTTAGCACCTTGATGCGATGTCGAGTATCCGACATCGGGGAATATACTTTGGCCTATAAATATAGCACTTGGGCTCCTGATCTACCATTAGTTTGGAGTCATTTTTTTGGTCATTTTCAATCAAAGTAGTGAAGCTCTTGCTGTTTATTTTCTCCAAAATTAGAATATTTTCTAAGTGCCCGTAGAAGGAGTCTAAGTATATACGATTCTTTATTTGAACACTGATGTACTTGAGCGTAGCAGTGTGATGGGAATAAAACTAAACTCTTTTCACAATCCTTGTAACATTGAGAATAAATTGATATTTTCTTCTATGCACTTTACTTTCATGTTTTTTACTTTAATGCATAAAGTTAAGCAATTTATTTCCAGTAGTTAATGAACATAAGCACGACCACATCGAGCATACATGTAGTACTTGGTAATCTAGCAATGCTTAACATTTGGTAGCCTCACAGCGTTGTATGTGTTCAGGAAAGTGGAATGGTTACTTGTGTTAGGCTAGATAAGCAGCAAACGAATTTGATTTTAAGTTACTCTACTCTTCATTCTTGTTGTAGGTGATTACATCTATAAAACATAAAACAATAAAAATCATGTACCTAAATTGCACTTAAACCATACCCTTGAGCCTCACAAGTGTAGTTGGGAAGACAACAAACATTCTCAACACCCATTTCACTTCCTACAAGAACTAGTGTACTAAATAACTAAAGGTCCATTGAATTCAACTGAATTGCACGTAAATGCTTTAGCAATTCATATGGTTCGGCGTAGGGGTATCTCATCTCTCATCATTGGCATCGTTGCTAGGGAATTTTTGGTTGTTTCGTGCACTATCTAGGACATAGTGAAATTATTTAAATCATTGGAATGAACCTTAGAGTCACATCGCATCTTAAGATTACTACAATAATATTTAAAAGCACACTATGATTTTTATTTTTCTAATTGAAAATGTCTTCTTCTCATAGGAGCAATTCTCCACCAAAGTCTGATAGAGCTTATTAGCCAATGCCTCAACAGTATTGAATAGTATATGCTCATCCTAATGAGTATGTACCAAACTTCACCTTCATCCTACACTAGGATGAATAGCTATGGTTGTGCGACATGGAGGGCAAAATTATGTTACCACCCGATTGATCCATTTCTACCATGCTCAACCAAATGCTTATATGATATGATCTTCTAGAACATCATGCTAAGTATGTTGTGCAAGATACTGATGCCAAGGATTAACATCTCACTGAAGCACAACATGTTCAAGATTGACAATTAGAAAACCGCTATGAATTTTTGAAGGAAAAAAGATTTAATGATTCTCCACTCCTATTGTAATAATAAGCTACTAGAGAACCCTTCTCTAGGAGGTTTTCCATTCAATGAAACTCCTCTCTTTGACTTCGGTGAAGGAGGTCGAGACCATAACTTGCAATCTACAATTCACAATCTTGGTGTTGGCGACCGTTTGGGACGCGACCGCCAATGAGTGTCCTCGAACAGGATTTAGGTGCCTGCTGGTCTCTGGCAACACCAAGGCCCAGATACCTCCAAATAGACTCAGTAGTTAATGTGAGTATGTGTGTGTGCTGTTGCGGCGTGCGGTTGTG
>MNCI01006080.1:245447-257579 GCA_015680685.1 Gnetum montanum | reverse complement strand
TATCGGGCAACAAGAACAATAAGAGCAATCTAAAAATCCCATAATTGCTTGCCAAGGATGATACTATCTAAACCACTAGCCAAACAATTTTAAAAAAACAAAAAATGAAATGCATAACTCACAGGACCATGACAAAGAGGCTGAAATCTTTATTCTAGCAAGCCATCTTGCAAGCAATCCTCACAACTTCTTCTTTACAAAATGCTCTTCTCCCCAAGACTCAAATTGTCTCCAAGTGAGAGCCCAAGTGCTAACTAGTAGCCTTCAAAGTGTGATGTATGAGACCCCAATGTTGATGATGATGATCCCTTGAATTTCAAAACATTCAATTTAGCAACATGGGTAGCTACTACATCCTCTTGATTTTCACTTCTATTCCAACTTCATGGTTAGTTAATTGTTGTAGAATTCTTCACAAGAAAGAACTTAATCCTCCTTGAACATTTTCAGTTCATTAAGATTTTGTACCTCACCATTTGCAAATAAGTCCACCTGTTCCATGAAATGGCCAAAATGTGCCAACACTTGGTTCTAGTAAAAATGGATCCAATGACAAAGAAGGATCTGGAAGGGCAAGTCAAGGTAGGGATGCTGACAAAAAGCAAGATCATGATCATGGTTAGGATCGATAAAGAGGTGGTAGCAAGCACCATGATGGTGTTGGTTCTTCTTTCTCTTCTCCTTCATTGTCCTCTTCTTCTTCTTCTAGCTCTGATCATGATCGCAGAAGGCAAGACCATAATGGAGGTGACCAAAATAACCGACAAGACTAAAATGACCAAAATGACCAAAATGACCATCGAGAAAGGCAAGATCAAGAACATAGACGTTCAAGAAAGGCACATCACCATGAATGAAGGAGTAGTCGAGGACATCATAGGCACCATGATCAAGTCCTCGATGAGCCTTTGCTTGCTACTCGAAGTATGCTTAATATCGCAAAGGTAGTAAGAATTCCAATAAGGCATGTGAAGGATCGTCAGATCAAAAGCTCAGACATGAACAATATTCCTCAATTTGAAGAAGGATATAACTTTAATTTGTAGAACCATCTTCAAGCTTTTCAAGATGCATGTGCCTTTCAGAACATAGAGAATGAGTGGCAGAAACTTAAGTTATTCCCTAGGACACTCATCAAAGAAGTAAAGAACTGGTACTAGTCTTTAGAGTTGGAATTTATCAGACAATGGAGTACCATGCTTGAGTTGTTTAATGATAAATATCAAACATACTCTAGAGTGTCCAACTTGAGAAGTCAAATGCAAGGATGGAAGCAAGGAACACACAAACCCTTGAATGCCACCATCGATTGATACTATTCCTTGATGCATAAATGTCCTAGCCATGGTTATTCTCAACTGGATCAACTTTGCCACATTGTAGATGGGCTTCGATCAAAAATGAGAAGAACCCTTGGTGTCTATGCCCAAGGCCAACTATCAGAATTAATTGCTCATCAGATACAAAGAATAATTGAGTAGGTAGCTAAAGAGAAGGGTGAATTAACAAAAAGAGAAAATGCAGAAGAGTATAACTATGATCCTTCCATTCGTAAGAGGGAGGTTCGATTTTGTGATAGTGAGGATGAGTTTGTACTTGACGAGGGGATGAATAAGAAAATCTTGCTGCTCCAAAAATTTTAATCTAAACGTATGACCAAAGTTGATCAATTATAGAATTCCATGGATAGCAGATTTCAAGTTGTCCTTAAAATTACTGAAGAGCCCAAAGAACAAGGTAGTGATCGTGAGTGTAGGAGGCATAAGGAAGCTGAACGTGCCTATCACAAAGGTAAGGGCAAGATTGCTACAATAAAAGAAGTTGTAAACAGTGAACCAAATGATGATCGTGGGTGTAATGTCTATCAATATGAACATCCTAATGGATGTTGCCCTATTGTGTCACATCTACAAGAGTCTAGGGTGTATGCTTTAAATCTATGACCAACACAAAGGTAGACATCCAAAATATTACCTTATCCTCAAGGTAATTTCAAATAGTTCCACCAAAAACAACAATATTATCCAAGTGGAACTCCACCGAAACCATATGAGCAGTATCAATAGTGGCAACAACCACAATCATGGGCACTAGCACCAACAAGGTAATAGTACCCTTACTGACAGCCTGATCCATATGGTTACTACATTTAGCAACACTTGTCTCCACGTGACTCCTCTAGTCATGTCTCTACTTTCCAACCTCACACCCATCTTTATTATTATTATTGAACTCAATATCCACATGAAAGAATGGATGCCACCTTTTATCTTTATCCTCCTCCTGTCCTTGCACATGTTCCTCCTTCACCTGCACAACTAGCACCTACTCCACCTATGTAGGGTGAACTACCAACTCAACTGCAACAACACAATGCTATGAGGGCTGTTAAGTTACAACTGGTTCATCAATTAAATGGGTGGAATACGTGATCAAACAAAAGACCTTTCTTTTGACCTTGTTGTTCACCTAAGCCCTCACATACACCTATGGTTGACAACACTACTCCTACATTTTCCTCTATACGAAATACCTTCTAGTTCCCTTCAAACCAAAACCTACCCAAGATCCATACTGTAATGCTTACTCATACTGGATTTGATTGGATTCGTGCTAGAAACATTTCCAGGAAATTAGCCGATCTTGGAAGTCCTCTAATTTATTTGCAGATTGTTGGGAATGAACCTTGCAAGGCCCTTCTTGATTTAGGTTCTAGTGTCAATTTGATTTCTCATGACATGTACATCACATGAAACTTGCCTCCACTCAAGAAGAGCAACAGTTGGCAGACCAATCCATCACTATTCCATTGGGATTAATAGAAGACATCATAAACACTGTCTGTGGGTGGTCTTATCTAATTAATTTCCTTGTAAAAAGTGGAGAACTGCAAAGGGGGTTTTCCAATCATCATCGGAAGGGCATGGGTAAGCACCGTTGATGCAAGGATGGGCATCAGAGATGTTTCCTTAGAAATATATAAAGAAAATCCATTCAAAAAGATCGAGAAGTAGAGAGTTTTATGCATCGTATACAGCGATACAGGGTGCAATTATGTGCAGAAACTCTGGGCTATAAATTAAGCATCTATCTCTACATGTAAGTATTGTGTGCTAGAAGTAGAAATTAAATAATGTCTGTACGTAGTAGCCATAAAATAAGAGGGCACCTAGTGGTTGATCGCTAATTTTGAAAGTAGCACACTTTGCATGGAACCAACTGAGAGCCTAACATGCACATATGTCAAAGGCATGGATGAATTAGAGCACGGTCATCATCAACTTTTCAATGATACAAATGATTATACTCACTAGGGAGAGTTGAAGATTCCAAAAACTTTCAAGCAAGAGCCCCTTGAACTGAAAACACTACCAGTTGGAACATAATATGTGTTTTTGAAAAATGGAAAGATGGTTATAATTAATGTAAATCTTACTCCAAAGTAAAAAAAGATGTTGTTCAAGGTAGTTGAAAAATGGTCAACAGCTTTTTCTTGGTCATACCCTGAACTCACAAGGATTGATCTTAGGATATGCTAGCATTGCATCTACGCTGATCTAGCCATGAAGCCAAAGAGACAACCATAGAGGCGATTGAATCCCAAACTGAAGCACATCGTCAAAGAGAAAATCAAGCAACTCCTCAAGTTGAGGTTCATTTATCCCATTGCAGGTAATGAGTGGGTTAGTCCACTTGTAATTTTGCCAAAGAAAGGTGGCAGGTGGTGGGTTTGCATCAATTTTCAGCTGCTAAATATGGTAACATTCAAAGATCATTTTCTATTGCCATTTGTTGACCAGGTGCTCAACACAATATCTGGGCATTGCTACTACAACTTTCTAGATGGTTATAATGGCTATAACCAAATTCAAATTGCAGCAGAGGACCAAGTAAAGACAACATTCATGAGTCCCTAGGGAACTTTTGCATATTGCAAGATGCCATTTGGTCTATGCAATGACCCTACCACATTTTAGCACCTAGTTCTAAGCATTTTTCAATGGTAGATCCGTAGTGGTGTGGAAGTCTTCATGGATGACTTCTCCACTTATGAAGCTACATTTGAGCAAGCCCTAGACCACCTTGAGGAAGTGCTAAGATGATGTGTTGAAACCAACTTGCGGCTCAATTGGTAGAAAAGCTACTTAATGGCCTAGGAGGGAATTGTATTGGGACATAGAATATCATAAGAAGGAATTGTGGTAGACCCTGAAAAAATAAGGGTTATCTAAGGAATAACTCGCCAACAAGAAACTATCAAAGATGTTTAGTCATTCCTTGGACCTATTAGCTACTACCAATGATTTATAAAGAATTTCTCTAAGATCCCAAAACCGTTGGTGGAGCTAACAAAGAAAGATGCTCCATTTATCTGGACCATGGAATCTAAAAAAGCATTCCAACAGTTGAAAGAGAAACTTGTAGAAACTCCAATTCTACAAGCACTTGATTGGTCTAGATCATTTCATATTATGACAAATGCATTAGATTATGCCTTGGGAGTTGTGATAATTCAGTTAGATAACAAGAAACATCCATACTACATCCACTGTGCTAGATGAAGCATTATGGGTGCACAATTGAACTACACCACCATAGAAAAAGAGTTGATGGTAGTGGTGTTTACTCTAGAAAAGTTCAAGCATTATGTGTTTGGATACAAGGTGTTTGTGTACATAGATCATAGTGTCATTTGCTTCCTAATGAACAAGCCAATGGTGAGCCCCCATGTCATATGATGGTTGGTGATCTTGCAAGAATTTGATCTTACGATAGTAGATCACAAGGGTACTAAGAATGTGGTCGCTGATCACTTTTCTCAGTTGCAATGGGATGACAAAGAGAAAGTAGATTCATTATCTGATATCTTTCCTAATGAACTCATCTTTGCTAGGGCTATAATTGCATAATTGCCCCATGAGCCTAAATGGTATGATGGCATTCTCACCTATTTTCTCACTCAGGAGATGCCACAAGGGTTGGACCACTAGAAGAAACAATAATTTCTTCACTAGGTAAAACACTTCATGGAGATCAACAGATACCTCTACAAGGTGTGTACCGAAGGCTTGGTTTGTTGGTGTGTCCCTAATGCTGATCAATTGCACATTCTCTAAGATGCTCATGAAGGTCCTTATGGAGGACACTATGCTCAGAGACACAGGGCCATTAAAATCCTAATGGCAGGGTACTATTGGCCAACAATCTTCAAGGATGCTCACCATTACGTCCACTTTTGTGAACGATGCTAATAAGATGGTGGAATGACTGCTTGAATGGAGAAACCTCAATAATAAATTTAACCACTAAAACTCTTCAACATTTGGGTCATTGATTTCATGGGTCCCATCACACCCATGTCAAATGAAAAAGTGTACATCATAGTTGATGTTGACTATTGTATAAAATGGGCAGAAGCAGTGGCCGTCATCAATTGTACATCTTCTACAGCTGCTTGGTTTGTACAACAAAATGTTGTAAAAAGGTTTGATGTGCCACATGCATTAATTTCTAATAATGGAACTCACTTTACAAGTAGTACTTTTTGGAAGCTCATGCAACGCTTGGGGGTTGAACAGAAACTCACAACACCCTATCACCCCCAAGCCAATAGTCAAGTTGAGGTTACCAATAGGGAAATCACAAAGATACTAACAAGAATTGTTAGCAAGTATAAGAAGGGCTAGAGCACAAAACTCAATGATGCCCTTTGGGCCTACTACTCAACATTGAAACTTCCTATAGGGTACTCTCCCTATGAGCTTGTGTACTAAAAAGTACCAATACTTCTTATTCAATTCGAGCTCCGTACACTTTCAACAACCTATGACCTCAATCTTCACTTAAGTTTACCCCAAAAAGAAAGACTAATAAATCTCAACCTACTAGACAAAAATTTATTTGTAGCCCTATCATCTAATGAGTTACACAAGGCCTACAACAAAAAGCGTCATGACCTAAAAATTAGAAAAGTCAAATTTCAACAAGGAGATAAGGTTCTCTACTGGAACCCTACACACATACCTTAACAAACTAAGTTTCAAATGTTGTGGGAAGGACCTTACATCATTTACAAGACTTTTCCTTCTAGGGCCATGGTGATCTATAAGTGTGAGAGCCCAAACAAGAAACAGTTGGTCAACATACAACAAATCAAATCTTTCCACGAGCATAAGCCAGCCAATATAATAAAAGCCTCATCGGATGGACAACCATGCTCCATATTTTGGATCTCCTCCTTTCAACTTAGTCATGGGGAAGATGGCCAACCATGCCAACCATCTAAGTAGCTCCTTAGTATTTTAATTTTTTGTCTTACACATTTTTTTTCATTTTACAACACATTCTTTATTTTACATCTTTTTGTTTTCATGTTATTAATTTTTTCTAATTTTTATTTTACACCATCGTTAGTACATTTGCTACTTCTTGAATATTTTACACTTTTTGTGTGTGTGTGTGTGTGTGTGATTTTCTAGCTTTTTATTAATAAGTGCCAAGTACATTGGTAATGCGTTGTTTCATGGTGGTATGTACTACTTTTGTTATTTCATTGTTGGTGTCTGGTTTCTGGCTTTGAATTTTGTTATGGATAATTCAAACATGGTTTCTTTTTCATGCAACAAGAAATGAGTCCACAACATCCACCCATCCACAAAATCTATGGTTTTCCTTGTTTTTGAAATGTGCGGTCCCTTTTTCATTAATAAAACTTTAACAAATTTGTGGCTTTGGTAGTTTCCAAAATTGGAAAGGATTCAAAGGTTTGAATAGTGTGTGGCATCAAGGGAATTCGGTATTCATTGTGCCTTTTTGTTTGCATAGGTGCATGTGTGTTTTCATGGATTTCTTACCGTTCCATGTCAGCCAATAAAAGGAAGTTGAATAAGTCCTTGCATGCTGTGGTTCTCATCAGGAAAAAAAAAATAATGAGAATTCAAAGCACACCCATTGGAGAAAATAAATGCATGTGTCCTTGCATGGTGAGGTTCTTATTAGAAGAAAATAAGAATAATAATAATAGTAAATAACAACAAAAGATGAGAATTCAAAGCACACCCCTTGAATAAAATACATCCATGTGTCTTTGCATGGTGTGGTTCCCATTTCAAAGAAAAAAAATGATGGGATTCAAAGCACACCCCTTAGACAAGATAAATAGGCTACAAGTATTGGTTATGGGGCTCATCCCCTCTAACTAAGGCCCTTACTCACTTTTCTTTAATAAGGAATGGTGGTTGTTCTGTGGGAGCACTCTTATGTCTTAGGGGATGGACTAATCTTAAAATAACAATGCGAAGTTATTGAACATGGTTGGTTTTGGTTTGCACTAAGGATGGATCCTATCAAGTCATTTAACCACAAAATTCACAAGGGACTTCATGTGACCATAATTAGGAATGTCATTCCACTCTCTCTCTATCATCCATGTATGCTTTCCATGTCTCACCTCACTACTGGTTTCATGTTCTAGTTCGATGACTTGGTTTGAGGTGTCAGAATTCTTAGTTAGTTTCTTTTGGTTTTTTGTCTTAAAATTTTGTAACCATTAATCATCCAAAGAGCCTACAGACTCTTTGGTTTGAAGTTATGCAAGGGCATAAAAGGCCTATGCCTACTTTGGGAAGGATTCACTTGGATATCTTTTGGTTGGGTTAGTTAAGTTCTTTACCTTTAGACACTCTTACAATCAAATTCTTTTTGTTTACCTTATTAATGACATCCAATTGTACACATTTTCACAACAGTTTTCAGTGAGCCTTCCTTTTTGTTACTGTGAATTCTTACATCCTCTTCAAATATTTCCTTATGTTGAACTTTTTTCAAATTTAATAGATTGCTTATCTATTTTACCCTATTTGTCAACTGTCCTGCTAATGACACTCAAAGAATCAATCTAGGACAATCACAACCCAAACAAGTGTAACCATCGATGAGACAAGGTAGTTAACAACTATGCGTTACACATTGCATACTAATTCATGGTTTTGTTGTGATTGTAGTGGGAATCATGGACTAGAAGCAAGACTATCTTCACCAAAGATGATGTTGCAGTAGCACACTACGAGGATCATTCATGATCATTGGATCTTCTCTCTCATTCTTGTGTTGCCAAGAGGTGTTGGATATCAATGTTATCTAGGGTGTTCACTTCTTTTATCATGAACACCTAATTTTGTAAAAGTTATAACTTCGTACACTTGGGCACTTAGAGTCTATATGTTTCATTTAACTGAGTTGTATGTAAGTCAATAATTCCATACCTATCCAATATATTTTGTAAAAAACTTGTTCCTTTTCTTCTTCACTCAAGGATGAGTTTTCATTCAGTCGTGGAGGTATGATGAAAAGCATTTTTGTTGTGCTTCGATGTTGGGTACGTGACGTTGAAGTTGCGACGTCTAGGCCTTAATGTGATGTCAAGTATTCGACATCGAGGGATATACTTTGGCCTATAAATATAGCGCATGGGCTCTTGATTTGGCATTAGTTTGGAGTCATTTTTTAATCATTTTTAATCAAAGTAGTGAAGCTCTTGTAGTTTATTTTTTCCAAAGCTAGACTATTTTCGGAGTACATGCAAAAGGAGTCTAAGTGTGTACGGTTATTTGTTCGAACACTGATGTACTTGAGCATAGCACTGTGATGGCAATAAAAATGAACTCTTTTGACAATCCTTGTAGCATTGAGAATAGATTGATATTTTCTTTTATGCACTTTACTTTCATGCTTTTTACTTTAATGCATAAAGTTAAGTAATTTATTTCCAATAGTTAATGAACACAAGCATGACCACTTTGAGCATACATATAATCCTTGGTAACCTAGCAATGCTTAACATTTGGTAGTCCAACAGTGCTATATGTGTTTAGGATGTGTCCAGGAAAGTGGAATGGTTACTTGTGTTAGGCTAAATAGGTAGCAAAAAAATTAGATTTTAAGTTACTCTACTCTCCATTCTTGTTGCAAGCAATTACATCTATAAAACATAAAACGATAAAAGTCATGTACCTCAATTGTAATTAAACCATACCCTTAAGCCTCACAAGTGTAATTGGAAAGACAACAAATGTTCTCAATGATGAATTCACTTCTTAGAAGAACTAGTGTACTAAAGAACTATAGGTCCATGGAATTCGACAAAATCGTGCACAAATGCCTTAGTGATTTGTATGGTTAGGCGTAGGGGTACCTTGTCACTCATCATTGGCACAATTGCTGAGGACTTTTTGGTTGTTTTGTGTGCTATCTAGGACATAGTGAAATTATTTAAATTGTTGGAACGAACCTTAGAGTCACATCACATTTTAAGATTACTACAACAATATTTAAAAGCACACTATGATTTTTATTTTTCTAATTGAAAATGTCTTCTTTTCATAGGAGCGATTCTTCATCCAAGTTTGATAGAGCTTATCAGCCAATGCCTCAATAGTATCAAATAGTATATGCTCATCCTGATGAGTATGTACCAAACTTCACCTTCATCCTGCACGAGGATGAATAGCTACGGTGGTGTGACATGGAGGGCGACGTGAAGCTACTGCACTAGGAAAGTATAGAGTCAAAAACCAAAAGAAATTTAAGGTAAAGTTCTCCTAGTCATTCATTAAGAGAAAACGAAAAAGAAAAAAAATAATCAAAGGATCATTAAGCATCACTCTCCTAGTCCTCCACCTCCACCTTCCTCCTTGTCATCAAAATCTAACAAGAGGAACCATGGTCAAGATCAAATGAGGAATGATTAGGACCAAGATTGAGATGATAAAAAATTCCATCATAGTTACAAGAAAATAGAGCATAGTTAACTACAAGGGGAAGAGGAGCATGATTGGGAGTGAAGGCACAGTAGGTCATATCATAAGAGATGTGGCCATGATAGGGGACACCATGAACACAATGACTATGATGAATTATTGCTTTATATAAGGAACATGTTTAATATTTCATAGAAAGTTTGAATTCTTACTAGGCATTAAAGGGATAGAAAAATTAAATAGTTTGACATTAATAATATACCTAAATTTAAAAGAGGGTATAATGTTGATTCGCAACATCACTTACAAGCCTTCCATGATGTTTGTGCCTTGTAGAACATTAAGTACAAGTGGCAAAAGCTCAAATTGTTCCCAAGGATACTCATCATGAAAGTCAAAAGTTGGTATTGGTCCTTGAAGGCAGAATCCATTCACAAATTAAGTACAATGCTATATTTATTCAACAATAAGTACCAGACATACTCTAGGGTGTCCAACTTGAGAAAAAAAATCCAAGGATGGAAACAAGATAATCAGGAATCCTTGGATATAGCCTTGGGTAGGTATTACTCTCTCTTTCATCAATGCTCAGTCCATGAATTTTCTCAAAGGGACTTCATCACATAGTAGATGGGCACCAAAACAAAATAAGAGAAACTCTTAGAGTCTATGCCTAAGGGAGACATTCAAATATGAGAGATCATTGAATCTAAAGGCTAATTGATGAAAATGCAAGAAATTGTAAAAGAATAAAATAAGAACCCTTCCAGTCAAAAAAGGAAGGTACATATATATAATATAGAGGAGGAAGCACCACTAAATGAAGTGGTGCAAAGAAAAACCTTGTCGATCTATAAATATATTTCAGAATTATCATCTAAGATGGATAAAATGTAGGACTCCTTAAATGAGAAGTTCTAAAGTACTCGCAAAATTATGAAGTACAAAACAGAGTAGGGAAATAGAGATAGAGATAGTAGAAGTAGAAAGAATATAAGCAAAGATTATTATTAGAAAAAAGTAAAGTTGTAGTGGTTTATGAGGTTATAGATTCAGAAATAGATGATGAAAGTGTGACACTCATGCTACTCCTCATCAGAAATCCCAGTAGCATATGATGTGGTCCTAATCGTAGGATGAAAGTGCATGACTACTACTGGGATTACCAAGCATAGATCCTAGGTACGCTACTGGGTTACCAAGTAGTCACACTTAAATGCTCATGATTAAGTCGTACTCATTCCGCATTTAACAACAGGAATAGCAAATGATGATAAATAAATATTAACTAAGAAAATAATAAATATTAACTAAGAAAGCAATAAATAACAATAACAATTAACAATTAAACTAGACAATTAAAACTAAGTGAATGCTTCAATGATGAAGTAATCTCGATCTTTATTTTCGGTCATGTGCGCATCCAAGTACGTCACACTCGAATAAAGGTTCCGTACAATTACAAGCATCACACTACAGGCATGCACTGGGAAAATAATCTAACTCCTATGGAAACAAACTAAAAGAGTCTAGCTACAATTGACAAAAGGATGCCTAAATGAGGTGGAAGGCCCTCTTCTTTATAGGCTGGGATAGGTGGCTGCGTAAACGGGGCCACGTCGATGGGCCCACATCAACGCAGGTGACATGCCGACGGGCTCGCGTCGACGCAGTCGCGTATATGAGGCCACGTCGATGCATCAACTGATTAACACTTCATCATACCCCCACGATTGAATAAAAACCTATCCTCGAGTCAAAGTGAGGAACAAGCTCAATTGAATACACAGTGGATAGGTATGGGATTATTGACTAACTAGAAATTTATTCATGCTGCAGTGGGGAATTAAACAAAATTTGGACACAGACACAAAAGACAAAACTTGTGGAACTCATGGGGTTCCCGATGTGGTGGCTCCTCCATTGGTTCCTTTCCTCTGTCCTGTGCATCAGGCTTCTGAGATTGATACCATTGAAGAAGCGCCTGACGTTTCTCCTCTTCCATTTAAGGATTATGAGCCGTCCATGCAGATGTTCCAATGTTTGATGGAATTGGAACTTGTCATGGACACGACAACTGCGGGAACACTTGATTGGCCTTGACATGCCATGCCGCAAATAGCCGTCATTCCTCTTCATAGGCTTGGGCCTTAACCTCTCCTGCCTTCCTTGGATAGATTATGCTGTAACAGGAGTTCATGATGGATGCTGAATGATTGCCTTCTGCTTTACATGTTTTGCATGAGGTCCTTGGCCTCNACATTAAAATTTTAGGGCAACTTCCTTGAAAACATTTCTAACTCTAAAATCACACTAAGCAAATTCAACATTTATTAAAGGCAATGAGTAAGGTATGAAATCATTGAAATTTTGT
>MNCI01006080.1:189092-243381 GCA_015680685.1 Gnetum montanum | reverse complement strand
GAGAATGATAACGATGATGTGAGGTAGAGGATGCTGATCCCATTGGAGAAACAGGGTGTTGAACATAATAAGCATTTGGTGCTGTGACATACAAAGGGTATAGTCCAATTGGCGGTGGCCTCCCCCACGACTGAGGTTTTTGCCACTGTGGTTGGACACAATATTTTTGTACGAACTTTGGATGTAACATTTCTCTCCAATGCTCATATAAATGTGACAAGATTTTACATTGACCTTTGGGGTGATCGTACAAGTAAATGTTACATTGATATGTATGATTAGCAATTGAGTTCTTATCCTTATTCTCTTCTAGCCTTTGTTTCGATTGTCCNTTGTTTCATTACGGAGCCCATCTATGATATGGCACATTAGCCTTTCCTCGGAGAACCCATGGCCTGGGCAGTTGTTTAACAATGCATAATATCTTTCTAAGGCCATGTCCAAAGGTTCATGTTGGACTTGTTTCCATTCTTGGATTTGTCTTCTCAAGGCTAACACTCTCGCATAGGTTTGATATCTTTCGTTGAAAAGCTCTACCATTGTCAGCCAACGTCGAATTGATTTTGGTTTTAATGACCTATACCATACTTTTGCTTGGCCAATGAGTATCAAAGGAGAGAGCTTAAGCTTTTGCCACCCATTATCAATATTGTTCCATGTACAGGAATCGTAGAAGGCTTGTAAATGTTGTTATGGATCTGAATCATAGCCTCCAGAAAACTTGGGAAAGTTGTTTAAATCAAGCACGAGTAGACAACTTTCTTTATGATGCCTACGGGCTATTCGAATAGCCTCTTGTATTTCTATTAAGCTTGTACTGGCCAATATGGGTTCATTGTCATCAGGTAAGTTATGCTTTCATGTGTTGGGATGATGTTGTCTTCATTTATGTTTATAAGAAACCCCCACCTCGGGTTGCGTACTCCAATCTTCATTGTTATAATATTCATTGGTTCTCCAATGAATTGCCTCACTAGATGTGGCATTATTATAGTCTTGTAGGAGAGACATGGTTGTAAATTTGTGTGTGATTTAATTACAATTATTATTATTATTTTTCTGAAAGATATATTGTCAAGGCTTTGTTACAACGATCTTGTATGATGTAACTAATCTAGATAACTAGCACCATCCCTGGCAACGGCACCAATGATGAGGGGCTAGGTATCTCTATGCCCAACCATACGAATATGAGCATTCATGCATGATCTGGTCTAACTTTGCAGACAAGCTTGTTGTGGTATCTAGATAGTTACACGTTGATCGCAGTTCGTTGTCTTCCCACCTGGACTAGTATTTACTTTGTCACATATGGTTTAGTCCAGAATGAGGCATATGATGTGATCCTAAGTTAGTGCTACTCCTAGAGATGATGGAGAATAATCTTGATTAAACTAATGAGTAATAGAAAATGAAGTCTAAGCTAACCTAAGTGCAATGAGCATCCGTTCCTTAATCATCCGTACACATTTTGGCACTCGTGCATGACTACTACTGGGATTACCAAGCGTAGATCCTAGGTATGCTACTAGGTTACCAAGTATTCACACTTAAATGCTCATGATTAAGTCATACTCATTCCATATTTAACAACAGGAATAGCAAATGATGATAAATAAATATTAACTAAGAAAGTAATAAATATTAACTAAGAAAGCAATAAATAACAATAACAATTAACAATTAAACTAGACAATTAAAACTAAGTGATGCTGCAATGATGAAGTAATCTCGATCTTTATTTCTGGTCATGTGTGCATCCAAGTACGTCACACTTGAATAAAGGTTCCATACAATTACAAGCATCACACTGCAGGCATGCACTGGGAAAATAATCTAACTCCTATGGAAACAAACTGAAAGAGTCTAGCTACAATTGACAAAAGGATGCCTAAATGAGGCGGAAGACCCTCTTATTTATAGGCTGAGATAGGTGGCTACGTAAACGGGGCCACATCAATGCAGGAAGGCCACGTCAACGGGCCCACGTCAACGCAGGTGATACATCGACGGGTCCATGTGGACGTTGTCGCATATACGGGGCTACGTGGACGCATCGATTGATTAACACTTCATCAACTTACTTCATGAATTAAGCCTCCTTTCGCTTATTGTTCTTTGTATCCACCAACTTACCTTGCATCCTCTAATACTACTTCTTTACCACCTGCATCACCTATGCTATGGGAAATTCCATTGCAACCTTAACAATAAAATGCAACAAGGGCCATGAACTTACAATCGGATGACCATCTAACTGGTTCTGAGCATAAGCCTCAAAAGAGGGTTTTTTTAGATCTAATAGTCTATCTAAGCTCTGACAGACATTTGTGGCTACTAACCCTACATTAGTTACTTCTTAACTTATCATCAGGTAGCATTCAAACCAAAACTCCAAAAATCTTCATATTGTCATATTGACTCATGAAGTAATAGATTTGATCAATGTAGGACACCTTTCCAGGAAAAGATCTAATCTTGGAAGTCTCTAAATCTACTTGTAGATTACAAGAAATGATCCATGCAAGGCTCTATTAGACTTAGATTCTTGGGTGAACTTAATTTTTCAAGAGATGTATAAGACTTGGAACTTGCCTCCACTCAAGAAATGCAATATCACATTAAAGATTACAGATCAATCTATCATTGTTCCTTTGGGATTGGTGGAGGATATTGTAACCACCATTTGTGGTTGGTGATATCTAGTAGATTTCCTAGTAATCCATGTGGATAGCTATAAGGGGGACTTCCCTAGTATCATGATAAGGGCTTGGCTCAGCATAATTGATGCCAAGATAGACATCATAGATCTTTCCTTAAAAATATTAAATGAAAATGACTTTGGAAAAATAGAGAACAAATGAGTTCCATGCATTACATATGGTGATATAGGCTACCATTGCATACAGTAAATATGGATCATGAGAAGTACATTCATCACAACGTGTAATAAGTATATTGAGCTCTAAACCATTCAAAGGTGCATGTATGTAGTAGCCATCAAACATGAAGGAATTAAGTGGTTGATAATAGATGAAAGCACTTCTTCAAGAATATGCATGGAACCAACTACTCCACAAAGAACTAGAAATGGATTGGGAAGAGATGGAAATCCTTGAATGTAAGACATTACTGGTAACATTGATATATGTTTTTCTTGATGATGAGTTGTGTTTTCTTATGTCTCGTTGACGTGGCCCCATCAATGTGGGATTTGATGTGTTGATGTGGCCTCGTCAATGCAACCTTGTGGACATGGCCCCATCGATGTGGGATTTGATGCGTTAATATGGCCTTGTTGATGCAATGTCTATTTTTGCCAATAAATATGCATTCACCCATCATGTTTGTGGAATTCTTGGTCATAATTGTAGTGAAGCTCTTATAGTTTTGTCATTTGGAAGTTAGGATATATTTCAAAGTACCCGCAGTTAGAGTCAAAGAGTGTATAGATCTTTATTCGAGCACTATTGTACCTGAGCATGGTAGTGTGTGCCACAATAAAGATGAGCTTTCTGATAAACCTTATAGCACTTTGAAATAGATTAATTATTTATTTATGCATTTAATGTCTTATGTGATTTCCTTTAATGATTTAAGTAGTTAAGCTAAATTAAGCTAGATTAAATGGCGATTCATTAAACACATAAGTACGAACACTTAAAGCATACGCTTGGTGCTTGGTAATCTAAGTAACGCTTAATGTTTGGTAACTCAGTAGCATTAAACGTGTTCAGGATGTGTACAGCAAGTGTGAATGGATGCCTATGTTAGGATTAGTTACGTGTAGCTGATTGGATTAAATTAGTAACTTAATTGTTTTATTTTATTTTATTCATTATTCTTTATCCTTAGGCAACTTAAAACATAAAACATAAAAATGATAAAAAGTTTATGCCTTCGTTGCACTTGACGATACCTTTACATTTCACAAGTGTAATTAGGAAGACAGTAATTACAAAGGTTAGTCTCACTTCCTAGAGATTAGTGTACTTAGAAGGCTATAAGTGCACGAAATTTGACCAGATCACACATGAATGCTTTGTGATTCATATGGTTGGGTGTAGGATCTATTTGCTGCTCATCCCTTGGTAATGGAAACTCAGTAATTACTAATGTCAATCTCACCAAAGAATGAAAAAGGAAGTTACTAGAAGTTGTAAAAAAATGGCCAACAACTTTTGCCTAGTCTTATCATGAGTTGAGCAAAATATATCTGCGGATATGCCAACACTTGATTAATACAACCTCCTCTATCAAGCCAAGGAGGTAGCCATAAAGGAGATTGAATACAAAGCTTAAGCAAGTTATTAAAGATGAAGTGGAATGACTTCTTAATGTAGGATTCATCTATCCTATTACAAATAGTGAGTGAATTAGCCCACTTGTTATTGTGCCAAAAAGAGAAGAAAAATTGAGAGTTTGTATAGACTTCAGGCTATTGAATATGGCTACATTTAAAGATAATTTTCCATTGTGATTTGTGAACCAGGTACTAGATACAATTACTATAGTTTTTTGGATGGTTATAGTGGCTATAAACAAATTCAAATCACCGCAAGAAACCAAGCCAAGATAACTTTCACAAGTCCCTGGAGGATTTTTGCATACAAAAAGATGCCCTTTGTCCTTTGTAATGCTCCTACAACTTTTCAATGCCTGGTGCTAAGCATCGTTTAGCAACAAATTGGTAGTGGTGTGGAAGTGTTCATGGATGACTTCTCCACCTATGGTATTGAATTTGAACAAGAATTGGATTGTCTTGAGCCTGTTTTGAAACAATATATGGAGACACAAACCTATAGCTCAACTAATGGAAGAACCACTTGATGGTCGATGACATTATCTTGAGGCATTGGATTTTAGGAAAAGGATTGAGGTGGACCATGAAAAAGTAAAGATCATCCACAGAATAACCATGCAACATCAAATTTTAAAAGATGTGAGATAAATTCTTAGCCATACTAGTTATTTTTGACTACTACACTAAATGGGTTGAAGCTGCAACCATATATGACTATAGATCTAACACTGCAGCTCGATTAGTTCAACAACATGTGGTAAATTGGCTTTCTCTACTAAACACACTAGTTTTAGATAATGGAACTCATTTCACAGGGTTTATTTTTGGAAATTAATGTAATGCTTGAGGATGAACCATAAACCTACAGCCACGTATCACCTCTAAGCCAATGGTCACACCTAGGTCACCAATAGGAAGATATCTAAAATTCTAACATGAACTATTAGAAGATAAAAGAAAGATTGGAGTACCAAACACAATGGTGATCTATGGGCATATCGTTCAACTTGGAAAATTCCTATAGGCTACTCTTCATCTAGGTTAGTGTATAGAAAGTTACCCAAACTTCCAATCTAACCCAAACATTGTACACTTATAATAGCATATGAGCTTGACCGAGACATTAATCTAGCCCAAAAAGAACAATTTATGACACTCAATGTGGTATATGAAAACCAATAAATAGTCATAATGATAAATGAAGTACATAAGAAACATAACAAACAAAGCCATGATGCACGAATAAGAAAAGTTACATTCCAACCTAGAGATAAGGTTCTTTACTAGAATCCCATGCATATGCCACAAGATACTAAGTTCTGAACATTATGTGAAGGACTTTATGTCATTCATTCAACTTTTTCTTCTGAGGCCATGACAATTTACCATCTAACTAGACCTCCAAAGCATTTGCTAGTTAATGTACAAAAACTTAAGCTGTTAGTACCCCAAGTAACCAACACCACTAATACCTCTACATAACAACAAACACACTATTTTTTGAATCTCATCCTCTCAACATGATGATGGGAGAGATGGTCATCCATTCAAAGATCTTGATGAGGCTAATCAATTTTTCATCTTTTTATTTTGCAATGTTCTTTATATATTTTGCATTTTCTTAATATTTTATTGAATATATTATATATTTTCCATTATTTTCTTTATTTTTCTTCTTTGTTCATTAACTTTAAGTCCTAGTTGAAATCTCTAATTTTATTCATTGCTACTGTAAATTTTGGAAATTTATTCAAGATAGCCATTAATGTTATTATTGATTAAACAAAGGGCCAAATTTTATTCTTGGATTATGTTCTCTCCTAATAATCTATCAATTTTCTTGTAGTACCAGGTAGTGAGTTCATGACATCCAACCATTCCATTTGTTCCATGGAAAATTAGTATCATGGGAGCATGAAGTTTCTTTCACATTACAATGAAAAATAACAAATGATCTTGTTTCCCAGTGAACTAGGAAAGGACCAAGTGGGAATGCAAAAGGGTGTCACCTCAAGAAGATTTGATATGTCTTCTCTTAACTTCCTTCTCAAGTTTTATGGTTCTCCACTAGTATATCATCACTCCTATTGTTGACCATAAAAATGAAGCATGTTATTACATGGTATGGTTCCTATAAAAAAATACACAAAATAACAAAAATTCAAAGTAGACCCCTTAAGCTCAATAATGGGCTACAAGTCCTAGTTATGGGGCTAGAAAGACATGTTACCAATGCCTGAAGGCATCCCCCTTAACTAAGGGGCTACCTACTTCATTCATCTCTTTTCTTCTTCTCTTGGAATGATGATTATCCTTTGAGATTGTCATGATCTTTCACTGGTCAAAGAGAAGAAATATGTCAATGTGAGGTCATTGTGAATGGAATGGACCTATTCTAGACTTAGAACGGATTGGTATTAGATCATCTTAATTACAGTTTTCACCAAAAATCTTATGTGACCAAGATGCATATTATCCATCCACTATTCTTTCTCTATCTAATAATTTCTCACTTCATTTTGAATGACCTCATTGGCTTATACCATTTCAAATTGATCAGTTTTGTTTCTTTGATAACATAACCCTGGGGACAATTTCTTCAATGAGTATCGAATTTAAATTAAAACAACCATTCATCATCCTTAGTGCCCACAAACTCCATAAGATGAAGGCATGCAAGGATATAATAGGCATATGCCTACTTTGGAGAGGACCCACTTACATTGCTTTACTCTACCCCAAGTTAGAATCCTTAATCATGGACTACTTACACAATCAATCATCTTGATAGCATTATAGCATCTAGTTTTTCTTTATTTAGCATCAGAACTTCCTAAAAGATCTCATCCAATCCACTCTAATTGCTTTCAATTGGTCAAACCTACCCTCTTTGATGTTGTTGCCATCATTCTATTTCTTGTTGGCTTCCATTTAGCTTCTGTAATGTCCCCAAGCTATTTTGAAATTCTTCTAATTTTAAGTGAAAAATCTAGTTAAGAATATCTACATCGATGCATCACCATCGAAGAAGCCTAGTCGATATATCTCCATTGATAGAAAGTAAAAATCCTATAAATATGCATGATACTTAGCCCATTTTTCATCATTTTTCCAAAGTGTGAGAGCAATTTTTACCATTTTTTAAAGCTAAAAACCTTCCAAGCACCATAACTTCTAAACTCCTTACCCAGTTTCCCCCTTTTATTGGTCCTCAACCTATCATAGGTACAATTTACGTCATGGAGACCTCAAACTTTAGGTTTTTCACAAAAAAATTTTGAAAATTATTCAAACTCCACATGGAGAAAATATTAGAATAATAATCACAAAAGTTTAATATAAAGAAAAAACTCTATTAGTTAGGAATAAAATAATATGATAACCCTACAATCATAAAACAAGAACTTAACAATAAAATTCTAATGTCCAAGGAATTAACATAACTTGATCTAATAAAGGAAGGTATCCAAAGGGAGTAGAGGATTTCCCTTTAAGCTAATCATTGGTTATTTTTATGATCACAAAAGGCACCCAAGAGAGGATTGCAAGTGGGAGGACCATCCCAGCACAAGAAAAAGCAACCTTAAGGAGGAAGGGATCAACAACAACCCCAAGAGTAAGTAGCAGAGGCTACACATGCTACTGGGCCTCTTTGGGAGGAGCCTAAGGTGAAACCTAATAGGCAAATTCCTACTGTAGAAATGGGCCAATCTAGGCAAGATGAGGCTCTAAGTCTAAGACCTAACCTAGAGGTCACACTCACTAAAGCCTTCTTGGAAAGTATCTAAACTAAGGAGGTCCAAAGTTCTATCTTGCGGGAGTTCAACTTTGGATCCTTCTTAGAGTTGGTATTAGAAGAGGTTAGAACAAAGTTGTAGGGGTCTCCTCTGTGGCCCATTCTCTCCAACAGTGGAGAATGGTACATAAGGAAATCCTGCTAGTTTTAGAACAATTGAAAAAGAGATGCATTGGTCAAAATCAAGGACATAACCATCTTCTACTTAATTGAAGCCATTGTAAAAGCTCTTAGTTTTCCAACACTAGGATTAACCTTGTAGAGATCTCTAATAGAAAGAATGGATCCAGTAGTGTATGGAGTGGATTTTAAGGAGTACGGTGGTGTGATGAAGATGGAAAGATCTTACTTCAAGATTGTGTCATGTCACCTTAATCCAACAGTTAGACTAAGTAAGGTGATAGTTATCTCCACTAGGACATGTGTGGCTTTAAGTAAAATATTCTTTATCAACCTATCCCAGCTCATCTTCCTTCAAATCAAAAAGTGTCTTAAGGAAAATGAGAAGGGTAGGAAGATGCTCCCCTTTCCATGCTTAATTAGAAATTTATGCAAAAGGGAAGAAACACCTCACTATTCCAACAATGTGATCTTTTGCATTTTTAGCGCATCATGGTAGGAGATTAAAAAGAATAAGCTCATTGCAAAGCTCTAAGAAGAGGAGTAGCCACTACCACCACCACTTGTAGTCTGTGAAATAACATTAGAGCTTATTGTAGCTACTAAGTGCCTCAAAAAATTTTAGGAGTAATAGTGTTAGCAAGAATAAGAATCTACAGGTTGTGAGGAATCACCGATGTACCACCCAACCATGAGCCATCTAAATCAAGTCACAAGAACCATCAACTAGTTGGACAACAACATGGCATCCTTATTCTTTGCATAATGAAATCAAGCATCCATTAGAACTAATCCAAGTGATAAATAGATCACTATGTTCATTCTTGGACAAGAATATCTAAAAATCTTGAGCAATGCAACAATCTTCTTTATCATGTTGGAAGACGGAGAAGGAACAACAATCCTGGTAGTGGCACACAAGGATCAAAAGATAGCGGTAGAGGTGGTGGTGGGTAGAGCTGTAGAAGCCCTTAATGCCTCTATTACATCAGTACTAGACATTGCTACTAGGACAAATATCCCTGCATCAGTAGAATTAGTGACTGGTCATATGAGCACTACTCAATAGAAATAAGTGTTGGAATAACTAGCAAGAGCTGGTCAACCACTTTTGATGATCTTGAATCTCCTAAATGACATAATTACAAACCAGTTGCAACTATTGAAGATAAAGGACAAGATACTAATCATTAATATGCAAGTCGAGAAGACCACTACCATGAATTGATGGTTCGCCACCTAGATTTTAGAATTACAAGCCTTTCTCTCTAATCTTGTTATTCTCTAGCTTGAGCTAACATGAGATGAAGCTTTCCAAAGGCTTTAATAGAAGCATTAGAAGGCCAATAATGCTAACGAGATGGCGATCTTTGATGTCGCTATGTTAGAAGCCATGACCAAAAACACTAGTTCTCACCAAAGATAACCATCTCCTGCAAAATGTTGAGCAATAGAAGGATCAAATGATTGAATATATCTACTAGCAGCAAGAGTGCCTTGATAAGATAAACTTGGATTTGAGGAGGTTGGTTGTTGAAAATAGGAATCTCTTGATGAAGGACATGTGTGCCATTTGCTATAGGACTACAATTGAGATTTCCACCTTAAAAAATGAGGCCCTAAAATTTGAAAAGTGAAGAATCACTATAGGGACTAGGTTGGACTACTAAAGAGATCAATAAAAAATAAATCAAATTGACCAAGGTGAAGGTGAATGAGACTATGCAGCAACTCTAAAGGCAATACATGACATCCATCTTTAATGGACTAAATGCATATAATCAAGTGGAAATATGCCCAAAGGAGTTACAGATTGAAGAGATGACTAAGTACATGAAGATCACCAACCCCTACTACGCAAACTTGGATATGCTGATAACAAGGAGGTTAAGAACTAAATTGGAGAAGTGGGTTACTAGCTCCTATCTCCTCTATGAGACAGAGTTCAAGCTCCATAAAGATACAAAACAAAAGTTGAAGACATTTAATGTAGAGCTTCAGGTTCTCAAAAAAAAATTCACAAAATTAATGAACTAAACCTGGCAAGGAGCATGAATGACTATCATGAGTTGCAAAATCTTATTAGAACATTCAATGTTGAACATAAAACATTCGTAGTCTTGTTCATCAACATGAAGGAGATGTTTCCTTCATTACCATGCTTGCGAAACATCCTTGCATTAGCTAATCTATGCAAAGTAGCCTAGACAATATATGATCCACAAAGAAAAGAGGAGAAAATGAAGGCACTCTTTGGTGCATTTAAGTTTCTATTAGCAATAGCAATAGCAGTAGGAAAACCTCAACTTATAGGACTGCTAGGACATGATGAACAACCATCATAGCTATGGAAGCCTCCACCTCCAGGCACTATGTGAAGACTTCATCATCTCTCTATCCATTCAATGGGCTCTTACTAATTGTTGTCTAAATGTCTAATTTTTATTTTGAATTGCATCAATTTTCATAATTTGTACAATATGACACTCAAAGTTAGTTAGTAACTAGTTTGTTAATATAATTCAATAATTACCTAAATTTTTTAAGAAGCTTAATCCCATTTTTATTTACTTGAGGATGAGTCTTTAGTTAGTTGTGGAGGTATGATGAAATATTAATAAGATAGCCTATATTAACATAGGCTCGTTCACATATCCCCATCAATGTATCTTAGGATGTGTTGATGCAGGTATGTTGATGCTAACCTAGACATTGCCTATATAAATGTAGACATCCCTTGCATTTATGACATCTTTTGGTCATTTCCTTTTCCAAACTCTTATAGTTTTTTCAGTAAAAGTTAAAATGTTTTCCACCTAAGTGCCTATAGCCTAGACTAAAGTGATTATACTTGGACACACTTGTATGAAGGAAAATAAAATCGAGATTTAATTAGCATAACTTTACGTTTTTAGCAATTTACTTTACATTCAATTTTCTTTCTTTTTAATAAGAAATTAATAATATAATTTATGAGCAATTTGAGTACAACCACATCAAGTAGAATATATTAATGCTTGGTATCCTGTCAGTGCATAATTACTACACCTAGTAGTAGATAGTTGGTAACCCATTTCTGTTAGTGTAGGTTCATGATATGTGTAGAAAGTGGAAATGAATACTTTAAGTTAGGAGAGTTAGTTAATTAAGTAGTTAGCTGATTAGTTAATTTAAATATTAAATCTTTATTTACTCAATCATTTAGCAAGTAGAGAAAATAATAAAAAATTATAAAATAAATATCTTATGCCTCAACTACACTTAACCATGCATGGAGAATAACACAAGTGTTAATTAGGAAGACAATGAATAATGACTAAATAGTTCACCGTTTAGGAATATTAGCCACTTAGGTAAACAAACTCCACATAATTCAATAAAATCACGTGTACATACTTGTGATTCATATTATTGGGTATAGGGAATTCTTGCTACTCATTAATTAACATTTCTCTATTATGTTTAATAGAGTAGGACATAGTAGTAATCTTTATTTCCATGTTCAAATCTTTCTTTTGATGTATTAGAATTTATAAATATTTTTTGTTTTAAGGAAAAGGATTATAAAATGTTATATTGAAAGAAAAAGTACAAAAGAGAAAAGAAGGAGAGGCCCATGATAAAAGAGGTAATATCATTTATAAAAAAGTAAATAGTAGGAAACCCCTCCCATTGCAACTTGGCAAAAGAATTGAAATGAATAGAGAAGCTTTTCCTTTCATTCATATTAAGTGTTTGTGCAAGTCTTTGAGTGCGTGGTTGAAGCTCTCATAGCTTCATGCTTTTTTCTCTTTTATTGCATTTTTTGCAACATGCTTCTCTCATATTGAGGAGTAAATCTCTCTCCATGGATTCTTCTCTCAAGTTCTCACATATATGTATTGCATAATTTTTCTCATTTTCATGTATTTTTATATTTTTCTCACTTAATTTCATAGGTTTCAAGTTTTCTTCATACTTATTTATAATTGATAATAACACCATAATATCTTATCAATTTTAGAAGACATGTTATGCTAAAATTCATCTTTGATTGGCTCTTATGTCTCTTCCTTCCCTCTCATGACTTTTCTAATGGGTTTATTTTGTGTTAGGAACATGAGAACATCCCTTATACTTGCATCTTACACACTTACTTCGGATTTTCTCTTCATTTTAAAAAATTGGATCTTGACTCACTTCAGAGTCTTACTTGACACTTTCCCTTCTCTAGTAAAGAATGTTCAATGATTCCATTCAACTATTTAGTTATGAAGTTCATCATAAGTTACAATGGTTAATCTTCATAACTATATGTTTATGTCTTTGTTGTTTCTTACACATTTATGCTCAATAATCAATTGTTATTACTTCATCAATCATGTTACTTTATTATTGATGATTTCGTAAGCATTACACCCCATGAATCCTATGTTTACTTACAGTTTTATGTATATGCTTTGTGGTTACCATATTCATTATTTTAAATGGTAGTTGTAGTTTTTGGTTGGTATTCATAGGTTCTAGTATCTTATTGTTGCAACTCGTAAGTTAAAGTTCACTCACTATTGCTTTCTTTTTCATAACATGAATTACAAATGATTGTCATGGAACTTTGGTTTATGTCATTTTTTCTTTTATTTTATTTTATCATTGAATCTCCTTTTTAGAGATTTCTTTTTCTTTTCTTGATCATAGTTGTTCTTTGTATGGTATGATATGTTATATGTGTTGATGAAATTGGAACATTGGAATCCATTAATTATATTCATCGTATGAAGTCATAACCATTTGCAAATCATTATGTATCTTTATTATTAACTTTTCATATTTCCATATATTGCTAATGAGAAACTAGTAATTGTACACATACTTTATAATAATATTTTAACACATGTTTCTATTACTTTTTTGCTTGGTGCACAAATTTGAAGAATTAGTGAAGTGTTTGATGTTATGCTTATGATGAAAGCCTCTCATAGCATGTTTAGATACCATTTGTAATGTTTTAAGTCTCATACGTGAGGTCAAAATTAGCATATTTGCCCTTTTGAAGTTTGAAATTCTTTTTTATGTTGTTCTCTACTTTCCTCCAATTCCATGACATCACCATGACTCATGGTAAGATCTTTTCTAAATTTTGAGCTGATCATAACTTGTGGTTAGCTCATGGTTTGACTTTAAAGTCACCACAATCTATGGTTGACCCATAGTTTTATCATTTGAAGTACAATAGACATACAAGAAGGTTAAGAATGCTCATTATGATCTAATTAAAACCTTTGATCTACTCAAGGTTTACAAATTTTATTTTTTTCTTTAATTTATAGGATCATGATCCATGGTCTAATAACATAATCATGTCATGATCTCACCATGACCCATGGCGAAATGCCACAACTCGTGATTTTTCACCTTAGCGAAGCCTCAACACGTGATATTGCTTGTGGTCACTTAAATAGCCAAAATTTAAGAGACACATAAAGGACAAGGAGATTAATTTGTTGTGTGTCTCTCACATGCCCAACATTAATGCCCAATTATGGTGGTTTAATAACATAACAACATTATCATCCAATCTTAATGGCACAATGTTAAGAATCCTTTTCTTTTAACCTTAACAACCCTCAACATTTTAGCTTTATAATTCAACAAGTGGAATTTGTAACCAATCTATCCATCCTATTGATCTAGCCCTATGACAAACATAAAATTAATAATGTCTCATACATTCATGGAGCACACCCTCAAAGTGGCATTATATAAATTTGTAGGCTATTTGGTGATCACTCATAAATCATTAATTCATCAAGATTCTATAGCTTTAATTAAACTTTTTTCTTGTATAGCTCTTAACAAGTCCATTATTGGAGAGTATCCAAGGAAATTTAAACTTTCACTTATTTTTCCATCTTAGAAACTTTAAGCTTGCACACACAAAGGTTGGGGAATAATCTACTAATCATTAAGTTCATATAAGCAATTCCAACCTATTAAATGTTCATATGAAAAGTAATTTTGATTAAGCATATCCTTAAGGATTTCAATCGATCAAGGTTGCATTTTATTAAGTAGGTATTATCATTTACAAAGAAACTATGAGTTTTCAAAAATCCATAAACTTCATGAACAAAGATAATGTCATTCTTATAATTTTATCTACTAAAATAAATAAATACCTCTCGCAATCACATACCTTGCGATTACAACATTCAAATAATAATTTAGTAACATGTCAATTATTGTTGGAGCTAAATATTGAGTAGGATATTTTTTCATTACTCTGCATACATCTCAGAAGAAACATCTTAGTCTATGCTATAAATGATTTAGAGTTACAAAAACTAAGTTGAAGTAGTAGTTAGGATTTACAATGTCTCATTTCTTGGGTTTAATTTAATCTCTTTCTACATGCTTACAATTGATGAGCAATCGATATTCCTAGGCTTAACCATATGAATCAGTAGCATGTACACATGATCCAATTTAATTCTATGGATTATGTTTTACCTAAGCAGCCTATATTCTTAGATGGTGAAAGACATGGTCACTAGTCATTGTCTTCCTAGTTGTCACTTGTGTTAACTCGTTTGTATGATTAAGTGTCATCGAGGTGTAGGATATTTATTTTTATAACTTTTTTATTATTTTTAATGTCTAATATTAAAACTTTAAATTGAGTGTCATCCTAAATAATAGTTTTATTATTAAGTGTCATCAAGGTGTATAAAATATTTAAATTGACTAAACTATCCTAAATGTGGAGCATCCATTCCAACTTTCTATACATATCCTAAATATATATTAACACTACTATGATACCAACTATCTACTCTTGGGCATACTAAGTATCTATTGCTAAAATTATCAAGCATTAATATATTATGTTCAAAGTAGTCGTACTCACGTTAATTATGACTTATAATATTAAACGCTTAATAAAAAATAAATTACATTTAAAGTTAATTGCTACAAAGTAGAGTTAAATTAATCCAAGTGCTACAATGGATGAAAGAAATCTTGCTTTTATTGTTGTTCATGCAACTGTGTCTGTGTACATATTGTGTTCAAATAAAATGCCATACAATTGATTCAATTCTCATTGTAGGCACTAAGAAGGAAATGTTTACTAACTTCTATTGAAAGAATTTCTAAGATTCTAGCTAAGGTAATGATAGAAGGATGCCATACTTTCCCTTTCATTGAGGTGCTATGGTTGGGCTTCATTGTTTGAAAGTCTTCGAAGGGCTTTCCTTACTAGATGTTGACCAACATGTGATTTTGTGAGCACATTACATGGTAAATAGTCATGGTCCCAGAAGGAAAATTTGAATGCATAATATAATGGTCTTTCCACAAGATTTGAAACTCATTTTATTGTAGCACATACATGGGATTCCAGTAGAGAACCTTGTCTCCTAGTTAAAATTCAAATCTTCTTATTCTGATGTCTTGTCATTGCTTGTTCTATGCCTTATGTATTTTGTTAATCTTGAGGGTTACCCTTTGATTCTTATATTACACATTGAGTATCATTAATCTTTCCTTTTATCTTATGTTAATATTTAAGTCAAGGTTGCATGTAGTTATAAGTGTATAGAGTTCTATTTGAATTGGAAGTTTAAGTAACTTTTTATAAACTAACTTATAGGGAAATTAGCCTATATGATGTTTCTAGATTGATGAATAGCCACATAGGTCATTACTGAGTTTTGTGCTTTAGTATTTTCTATTTCCACTAATTTATCTTATTAGAAATTTAGTAATATTCCTATTGGTAACTTTAGCTTGAGCTTTGGATTCGAGGTAATAGGGTATTATAGGCTTATGCTTTACCTACAATTGTTACATTAACTTTCAAAACCTAGAACCTGTGAAATGAGTTTTATTATCGAAAATGAGTGCCCTAGGTATAACAAACCTATTTACGACCTATTGTTTAAAGAATCAAGCTATAGTAGAGGAAGTACAATTTGTCATTGTTGTAACTTCAACCCATTTAGTACAATACTAGACAACAACAATGATGTAAGACTTTGTATTCGAAATTAGGGTGATAAATCTCATACAGTTAATTCTCCAAAGATCAAAAGGCTTTAGTGGTTTGATCCATTGTTGAGGTTCCTCCATTTCATTGACATCATTCATATGAATGGGCAGGGCATCCCAAAAGATTGTTGGCTAAAAGTATCATGCCATTAGGATTTTAATGCTCATTCTTCTTCTCGCATAGTGGCCCCCACAAGGACCTTCATGAGGATCCTAGAGAACTTGAAGTTGATCATCATCAAATACATACTATTGTATGAGGTCATATACATAGATTTTATAGAGATTACCCTTTATTTCCGTTAATGCTTAACTTGGTGGAGGAGCTATTATTTCCTCTTACAATCCCATTCGTTAGGTGTCTCATGTATAAATTAATATGAGAGGACTTCATTATACTAATTTTTAACCCCTTGTGTTAAAGCCTTGACTACCTTGAGAAAAAGTACTTCATTAATGAATTAATTGGACAAAGGCTTCTCATTAGTCTTATTATCTCTTCTTAACAAAGACAAATGATTGATAACTACATTCTTGATTTCCTTCCAATCTACCATTATTAAATTAAATTCCTATAGGCTTACCATTGGTTTGTTCATAAGAAAATAGATGACATTGTCATCAATGTGTACAAAAAATAGGATATTCAAGAACATAGTGCCTAAATTTATCAAAGGCATACACCAATACCATTAGTTCTTTTTTGGTTATGGTATAGTTAAGTTTTTAACCTTTAATGCTTCTTCTAGTCCAATGGATGTAATATGGACATTTTTTTATCATTCATTTGTATGAATACTACTTCCAAGATGAAATTAGATGCATCTATCATGATGTGAAATGGATTGGACCAATCAGGTGCTTGTATGATTGATATTTCTACAAGCTTCTACTTCAATAGTTGGAATGTCTACTCACATTCTTTAGTCCATTCAAATGTCAGATCCTTCTTAGTGAGCTCTACTAATGGTTTCATGATTCTTGATAAATTTTTGATGAAGCACCTATAGTATCTAGTATGCTTAAGGAATAACCTCACATCTTTAACTATTTAAGGAAATATGGTGATTCCTTAAATGACCCTTATCTTTTTTGAATCCACCTTAATGCCTTTTTCTACTAGTTGAGTTATAGATTGTGTCAACATGTTACTCTAGTACCTAATCTAGGTGTTCTAATGCTTATTCAAAATTGATAACATATGTGGATAGGTTATTCATAAAGACTTTTGTATCACTGCCAATTTATTACTTAAAAATGCTAAGAATAAGGCATTGGAAGATTGCAAGAGCATTACATAGTATGAAGGACATCTTTCTATATGGAAAAGTCCCTTAAGAACTTATGAATGTGATCTATGCCTAGTCTTCTTGAGCGATTTAGATTTGATTATAGCCACTATATCCATCTAGAAAATTGTAGTATCTATGCCCTATGATGGTGTTGAACACATAATTGACAAATGACAAGGAAAAATAAATTTGAAACTAGCCATGTTCAATAGCCTAAAATCTATGCAAACTCTCTAGCATCCTCCATTCTTTCATACAATGATAAGTAAAGTTATCCACTCACTATCTACCATAAGATAGATGAATCATACCTTAAGGAGCTTTTTAACCTCCTTTTTGAGAACTTGTTTCAAATTTGGATTCAACCTTCTTTGTGGCTATTTCATGGGCTTGACAATAGAGTCTATGTAGACTTGATGTTAGCATATGTGTGGATCTATCCTTGTCAATCCATCAAATAACCATGTAAAGATTTCTCGCTATTTGTCAACTAATTTTAATAACTTCCATTTTTGCTCTTTATTGAGATAGATATTTATAATTATCAATTTTTAATTGTTTAAGAACACATATTTGAAAGATTCTGATAATGTTTTTAGATTTAAGGGATTTAATTTGGAGGTTTTTTGAACTTACAAATCTCTCCAACATGTCTTTAGTTATGTACTATTCTCTAAATCTAAGAGTTGATCCTTGATTCATTTCATTTCATGCATCTTATCTATGTATGTACTTGTAAGGACCTTTGCTAGTTCCATGCACATTGTAGAAATGAAATTTTCATCTATGGTTAACCACTATGTGTCCTCTTATTCTATCGCTTTTACATACACGTACATTTGAGCACTTGTGAATTAGACACATCTTTTGCTTATTTAGATTTCTATGCTTTTGATTACCCATATCTTTTGTATGCAATTGCACCATGTATCTCTTTACACAATGCATGAAATCCTCTTCTTATTTATCTTACTAAATTTACTTTCCTTGAAGATTTTCAAGGAGAGGTCTTTGATTTCTAACTTGGCATCAATTGTACTTAGCTACGACCTCATTATGATGATAAGAAAGTCTTCCTTACAATTGTCCATATGGATCACTAGGAACTTTGTCAAATATGATCACTCATTGATGGCAGTCACAATATCTTCTATTGATTCTAAGGAAATAGTAATGGATTGGTCTGTAAGATCTAACATGATATTGCATTTTTTAAGTGGAGACAGGCTCCATGTTATGTACATCTCTTAGGAAATCAAATTCACATTAGTACCCAACTCTAATAGAGTTTTACATGGATCATTTCCTACAATCCATAAGTAGATGAAGGGACTTCTAGGATTAGTTCTTTTCTTGGGAAGATGTCTTGAACTAATCCAATTTATAATGGCATGAGTCAACATGATAGGTTGAATATTTTGAGATCTTTGATTTAAAGGTTGCTTAGTAGATATCCCTTGGTTAGTTTGAGAGGATTTCATAATCATAGATGCCTATGATGATTTGTGTGGATTACTAGGCTAAGAAATGGCCTTTTCTAAGGCTTATGCTAGGAACCACGTGAATTATAATCCACTTGCAAGTTCACAACTCTTATGGCATTCTAATACTAAGGCTACAAAGCAATTTCACCCTTCATAGGTGGTGCAAGTGACAAAAGAGTGAAGGCATAGGATATATGATGTTGCGAGTGGTGATGAGTGTATGTGAAGGAAGATTCAATTTGCAGAGTGATAGGTGTATGATATTTGGTAAAATAATAATTGTAGGAAGATGTGTGAATAATAGATCCACTTGGTGACACTACCTATTGGACATAGTACTCGTAAGAATCTGGTTGTCTGTGAGGGTACTACTACCTTGGTGATGACATCCTTCATGACTATGGGTTATGTGACTACTTATAATAGTCTTAAGCCTTTGGTGGCATTTCACATTAGTAGTATTATTTTTTGTTGAACTGCTGCCTATAGTCACTTTGAGGATAAGGTAACTTTCTAGGTGCTTGTCTTTTGACAAATTTTAGATTTAAGGCATACATCCCAGACTATTGTAAGTGTGACAAAATTGGGCAATAATGTTTTGGATGTTTATAGTGGCATATGTCATACCTTTTGATGAATCGTGTTTTGCCAGGACCCGATATTGAATACACGATATCAGGTGCGCAATATCGCAACCTAGGTAACGATATCGTGATTCCTATGTTAGCCTATAAATATAGCACTCGGGCTTAAAAAAAGACAAACTTTGTTAAACCTTTAGGGTTGAGTCTTTTTATCAATTTTAAATTAATTTTCAGTTCCTTTTCCAAGTGCATGCTCGTAGTGTGATGTTTGTAATTATATGGAACCTTTGTTTGAGTGTGACGTACTTGGACACACACACAATCGACAATAAAGATCAAGATTACTCCATCATTATAGCATTCACTTAGTTTTTAATTGTCTAATTATTAATTATTAATTATTATTTTCTTAGTTAATATTTCTTTATTGTCATTTACTATTCCTATTGTTAATGCGGAATGAGTACATCTTAATCATGAACATTTAAGTGTAACTACTTGGTAATTTAGTAGCGTATTAAGTAGTTCTCAAGTAATGTGCACTTGGTAACCCCAGAAGTAGTATACGAGGTCTAAGATGGGTACAGATGATTAAGGGCGAATGCTCATCCCACTTAGGCTAGCTTAGATTTTTCTTCATATTGCTTATTAACTTAATCAAGATTCTTTCTCATTGTCTCTAGGAGTAGCTTAGTGTTAGAAATCACATCATACACCTCACTCTGGACTAAACCATACGTGACAAAGTAAATACTAGTCTAGGTGGGAAGATAGTGAACTGTGATGAATGTATAATTGTTTAGGTGCCACAACTAGTTCGTCCATGGAGTTTCACTAGATCGTGCGTACACACTCGTATTCGTATGGTTGAGTGTAGGGGTACCCTATTGCTCATCATTGGCGTTGTTGCCAGGGACAATGCTAGTTCTCTACATTAGTTATATCATACAAGATTGCTATAACAAAGTGTTGATGTCAACACTCCCATGCTTGCATGGGGCCATAATTATCAATGTCTCTATTTCTCTCTCTTAATAACCATAATAAAAATCATGCAAATAGTGGGAATTTAAACCGTTGGGTGGTGGTCATTAATGACGGTGGTTACAAACATTAGTGACAAACACTTTGGAATTTATGGAAATTATGGTCATTAATGGTGGCAGTTATAGACATTAGTGACAAACGTTTTGGAAGTTATGGTAATTACGGTCATTAATGACTGCAGTTACGGTCATTAGTGACAAGGCTGCAGTTATGGTCATTAGTGGCAAACGTTTCAGAAGTTACGGTGGTTACGGTCATTAATGATGGTGGTTATGGTCATTAATAGCAAACATTTTGGAAGTTACGATGGTTACGGGCATAAGTGGACACTTAATTGAAGAATGTGGGAGTTATTGCACAAGAGGTGGTGGCAGTTTTTCTAGCTGTTACATGAAATGTACACATCATTATGGATGGCCGCAGTAGCTATAAAATGGAGTCTAGAGGGGGGCTCTGGGGGAGAGGATGGAAGGGAGTCCCAAAACNGTAACTTCCAAAATGTTTGCTATTAATGACCATAACCACCATCATTTATGACCGTAACACCGTAACTTCTGAAACGTTTGCCACTAATGACCATAACTGCAGCCTTGTCACTAATGACCGTAACTGCAGNGTTACGGTCATAAATGATGGTGGTTATGGTCATTAATAGCAAACATTTTGGAAGTTACGATGGTTACGGGCATAAGTGGACACTTAATTGAAGAATGTGGGAGTTATTGCACAAGAGGTGATGGCAGTTTTTCTAGCTATTACATGAAATGTACACATCATTATGGATGGCCGCAGTAGCTATAAAATGGAGTCTAGAGGGGGGCTCTGGGGGAGAGGATGGAAGGGAGTCCCAAAACAGGCTCTGGCTCTCAATCTGGAGGGGCAGCTTCCTCTCCAGTAAGAAATAGTTTCCTCTTTTCTTTTCTTTTCTTTACAGGCTTCTAGTTGATCTTCGAGAAGGGTCCAAGGCAGGAGCTAGTGGCTCAAAATCAAATCCTTACGGGTCTTCTCAATGATGGTAGGAGCTTGTCATGGTGGTGCAGATGTGGGTGAACGATCTTCCTCTCTGCAGTAGTGCACAAAAGGTGGTAGATGATAGCAGGCTTTAAGAGCTTCAGTTGCTACCCTGTGCAGACTGCAGTGGGTAGTCTCTCTCTCTCTCCCTCTCTCGTGGCGATCGTGGTCTTCCTGCCTAGTAATGGATACNCTCCCTCTCTCGTGGCGATCGTGGTCTTCCTGCCTAGTAATGGATATCATCGGCAGTCATGGAACAACAGCATCAGCGGGACCAGGGAAAATTCAATTCTTTTAATTACCTATTTGTATTGAAGATAATTATATGATTTAAATTCCAAATTTCTATCTAGTTTATTATTTGCAAAAGGCCACGTAGCCCTCTCTAGCTGAAACTATTCCCAGGTTTCCGTACCCATATAGGAGGCACCCTAGGCAATAGTCTCCTAAAATGAGTTTTCTTTCCCAGTGTTGGTGCGACCAAAATTTATGCATCAACACAAAATATTAATGATATATCTTTTAAAAAGAAAATTAATTGCAATTAAGTCACACAAAATTTCACAACAATGTCTCTCTCACAAGATAATGTTAATGCAACAATTAGCAAGGCAATTCATTAGAGAACCAATGCAATTTATGATGACAAAGAAGTATGGAGTACTCAATCTTATATAGGAGTTTCCTATGTTCATGGACACTCCAATGATACTCAAGGACTCTTGTAATCCAACTTAGACACCTTTAGTGAGGACAGGACATATCCTAGAACAAGGGGGGAGGGGGGGGGAGGGGGCATCGGGTGGTCAAAAGGCCTAGGACCTTCCCAATGGTTAGCAAGTGTATATCAAGGGATGATTGGGAGACTTACAAAAGTCATGATGAGTCTTCCAGTTCTCTCTCTTCCTCTACTCCTTCAATGTTAGGTCATGACATGGATGACTATTTCTCAAGGGATCGACGTAGAAATAAAAATCAAACCCACAGGTAAAGTCAAGAATGATAACATGAACAAAGACAACATCGTCCCAACTCACGAACTCATAACCTACTTAGTGGCGATGAACCCTTGTTGTCCACTAAAAGCCTAATGCATATACAAGAGGCTATTCAAATATCCCACAAGCATCGTAAGGAAAGACATCTACCTAGGCTTAACTTAAACAACTTTCCCAAGTTTTCAAGAGGCTATGATTTAGATTCGCAACATCATTTAGAAGCCTTCTATGATTCTTGTGCATGGAACAATATTGATAATGGGTGGCAAAGACTTAAGCTCTTTCCTATGACACTTTTTAGCCAACCAAAAGTATGGAACAGGTCTTTAAAGCCAAAATCAATTGATCATTGGTTGACAATGGTAGAACTCTTCAATGAAGATATCAAACCTATGCAAGAGTGTCAGCCTTGAGGAGACAAATCTAAGAGTGGAAACAAGGGCAACATAAACCCTTAAACATGGCCTTGGAAAGATATTACTCGTTGTTAAATAAATTCCTAGGCCATGGGTTCTTCGTTGAAAGGCTAATGTGTCACATCATTGATGATCTCCATAATGAAACAAGGGAGACCCTAGGGATGTATGCCCTAGGGCAACTATATGAACTACGAATCCACCAATTCCAAGATCTTATTAAGTAGGTAGCAAAAGAAGAAGGAAAAATCACCAAATGGGAGAATGTTGAAAGATCTCAACAGGACCAAACTCTTAAAGTAACAAAGGTCCATAATAATGAAGAGGAAAAATCAACTTACCTCGAGGAGGTGGAACCATCTCCATCCTTGCTTATGTAGTGTTAGTTGATCACTGCGTCTACTAGGCCGCGTATACGGGACCTCGTATACATGACCGTGTCGACGTGGCCCCGTATACATGACCCCGTCGACGTAGCTCCGTCGACGCATCCTTCCATGCTTCGATGTGGACTCGTTTACGTGGTGCCTTTTTTGGCTTATAAATAAGAGGGCCTTCTACCTCATTGAGGTACCTTTTTGTTAGTTGTAGCGAAGCTCTTGTAGTTTGTTCCCATAGGAGATAGAATATTTTCCAAGTGCCCATAGTAGGTGTAAGAAAAGTGACTGGCTCTTTATTCGAGCGTTGATGTATTTAAGCCCATTCGCGTGACGACAATAAAGACAACTACAGCATTTGGACTTAGCCATTTTATGCATTCAATAGCTTAATATGTTTATGCTTTTATAATTACTTAAGTTTCTATTATTGTTATCTTAATCGCTATCACTCATTTGTAGTTCATAAAGACCATAAGTACGACCATCTCGAACGTAAATCCAACACTTGGTAAACCTAGTGACGCTTAATGTCTGGTAACCTAGAAGTGTTTAGGAGATGCTCAGAACATGCTCAGAAGATGGGATCGGATACTTATGTTAGGAATAGTTGGAATATAAGTTAGGATAATTATAGATTAGATAATACTTCATTCCTTACTTTTCATACCTTAATTAGATGCCAAAAGATAAGTGAAAAGCTATAAAAATTAGTTGCCTCAATCTTACTTAACCATTGCCACTAGAACATCACAAGTAAGATTGGGAAGACAACGACCATTTTAACCCAAGGTTTTACTGGTTAGGGTCTGGTGTATGTTAAGTGTTTATAGTCTACGGAATTCGACCAAGTTGTGTATGAACACCCGTGATTCGTATGGTTGGACGTAGGGGTACCTAGCCACTCATCATTGGCGCCGTTGCTGGGGACTATTAGTCTTACATGTGTCATCTAACCTTAGTGAAATTATCATTCACATTGTTGGAACGGACCCAGGATAGTAACACGTACGCATGCTAGGCGGATTAAAGTAAACAATAAGGTACATTGAATAAAATGGATCATCTAACATCCAATTTGACTTCTTCTCATAGGCGAGATGTATCCAACCCATTGGTGCCACAAGAATGTCGGGTGGTATACAAGCATCCTGATGAATATGTCCTTGACTTGACATTCATCTTACATTAGGATGAGCATCTCCAATGGTGGGACATGGAGGGCAACATCATACTACCACCTGACCGATTGGCTCCTGCAATGCTATTTCACAATCTTGACAGACTGGGCATCCAAGATTGTGGAGAAGACTACGTCATGAAGGACCATGACTACCAGGACTATTGTCCCACTAAGGCTCAATGAGCACAAGACTAGCAGTAAGTGGAAAGATATGAACACCTAAATGGGAAACAATTTAGTATCCCCTTATTCTCGCAAGGGCTGTAGGACAATGGGGATCCCATATTTCATGATTTCCATTTGGCAGAACTTCCCCTAGGGTAGCAGATCATTCAGTGCATCATTCAGAACAAGCCTCCAAGTGACCAAGATCCTCAAGGGGATGGAGGATCACGTGGCAAGGATGGGCAGGATGATCGAGCTCGTCATCAGGGTAGAGGGGGAGATCGACACCAAAGCAGTGGCGACTCCTCCCCTTCTTCTCCATCCTCTCGCTCTCCTATACCTTCATCCAGTTCAGGCTCCGATCGTAACTGGGGTACAAAGGAATGAAAGGACAGCGGTCGAAAGGTTTGAAAGGCACAATGTGAGGAAATGCAGCATGAAAGGAGGGGTAGCCGGAATCATCACAGAAATCATGATCCTCAGCATAACAATGACTCGGATGAGCTATTGTCAGCTACTTGGAGCATGCTCTAGATTGCCAAGGTAGTTCAGATCCCTAGTAGGCACGTAAAGGATAGCCGGATCAAGCGCATTGATATGAACAACATCCACAGATTTGAAGGGGGATACAACTGTTAACTGCAAACTCACCTGCAGGCATTGCATGATGCCTGCACCTTGCACAACATTGACAATGATTGGCAGAAGTTGAAGTTGTTACCTCTCACACTCATCAAAGAAGTAGAAAGCTGGTACCGGTCCTTGGATCAGAATCAATGAAAAGATGGAGTACGATGCTTGAGATTTTCAATGACAAGTATTAAACATACTCCACAGTGGCAAACCTGAGACGTCAGATCCAAGGGTGGAAGCAAGGTAATCATGAGCCCTTGGACATAGCCATGAGTAGATACTATTCACTGCTACATCGGTGCCCTGGTCATGGCTACTCTCAATAGGCACAGCTTCGCCACATCATTGATGGGCTCCATTTTGAAATGCAAAAGACCCTTGGTATGTATGCCCAGGGACAACTGTCAAAACTAAGGGTCCATCAACTATAGCGCCTCGTTGAGCAAGTGGCCAAAGAGGAAGGGGAACTTAGAAAGAAGGAGAGTGTAGAAGAATTTAATCAGAATCCCTCCATCAGAAAGAGGAAGGTCTGATTCTATGACGAGGAGGATGAATCACCACTGGAAGCAGCGGTGAACCGAAAGACCTTGCCGTTACAAAATTTTGCATCTGAAATATCAGGAAAGGTGGCTAAGATGTGGGACTCTTTGGACAAAAAATTCCAAAAGTGTGCTGAAAATTGCAGAAGAGTCTAGAGAACAAGGTAATAACCACGATCAGCGAAGGAAGAAGGAAGTTGAATGTGCCCAACATAAGGGTAAGGGCAAAGTTGCTGTAGGAGAGCAGGTTGCAGACTCTGATATCGAGGAGGATGATGAATGTGACATATGCCAATATCAACATCCTAAGGGATGTTGTCCTGTGGTGTCACATCTTCAAGAGTCTAGGGTGTACGCATTGAATCTTCACTTGGCACAGTGGCAAACACCCCGAAGGTTGCCTTACCCACAAGGCAATTCCAGGCCGTTCCACCAACAATAGCAAAGATATTATCCAAGTGGAACGCCACCATAGCCTTATGAATACTTTCAGCAGTGGTAGCACCCACAAGCATGGGGGATGGCACCTCCAAGGCAGCAGTATCCTTACAAACAGTAATATCCCTATGGGTACTACGTTCAACAACTGGTCTCTCCATAGGATGCTTCCAGTCATGCGGCCTTTCCAAGTTATTACCACCCCTTGGAGTATTTCTGACCTTAACCGCCATCACCTAGGGGGGAAATCCACATCTCTTCTATCCTCCATCACCTTCTCCTGCCACTCCTCCTCAACATCCCACTCAGCTGCCACCTGCTCCACCGATGTAGGGAGATATATCGCCATAGTCGTAGGAACGAAACGCTACGAGGGCTATCAACCTACAACTGGCACCTCAGCCGAGTGGACCGGAACCCAAACCATGAAAACGTCCTTTTTTCCAGCCCAATAATCTGAACATACCCTCACATACACCTGTGGCCAATGTCTCTGAACCTCAAAGCGCCTCCACCACTACACTACCCGAGCAGCTTTTAAGCGAACCACCCTCCAATCTCCAGACAGTCATGCTCACACATGTCATGACCGATTGGATCAAGGCAGGTCCTCTTTTCTAGAAATTGACTGATCTGGGAAGCCCCCTCATCTATCTTCATGTGGCAAGGAATGATCCATGCAAAGATCTTCTGGACTAGGGTTCAGGAGTCAATTTGATCTCTCATGACATGTACAAGAACTGGAACTTGCCCCCGCTAAAGAAGAGCAACATTTGGCTTGAGTTAGTAGACCAGTCCATCACTGTTCCCTTGGGATTGGTGGAGGACACAGTGACCACCGTTTATGGGTGGTCATATCTTGCTGATTTCCTGGTCATCTGTGTGGAGAACTGCAAGGGGAACTTCCCAATCATCATGGGAGGAGCCAGGATGAGCACGGTGGATGCATGACTAGAACTCTGAGTTCTGTCCCTCGAAATTTCAAAGTAAAATCCTTTCAAGAAGATCGAGAAGAAGTGCATTCCATGCATCGTGTACAGTGACTCAGGGTGCAACTGTGTGTAATAGTTAAGATCTGCTAAGTGGACATCCATTCGAGCATGCAGTCAGTGTTTCAAGGAATCACCAATTCACCAGTGCCTGTATGCAGTAGCCACCAACCAAGAGGGCACCCAGTGGCTGATAGTTGACTCTGCTAGTAGCACATTGTACATGGAACCATTTGAGGGGCTTGTACAAGCCTATGTAGAAAGCATGGATGAAATGGAAGAAGTTCATCAATAGGTCTCCACTATTGATGACCATGATGATTGGGGGAAGCTGCAAATCCCTGAAAGCTTCAAACAAGAGCCCCTGAAGCTCAAGTCTTTACCGGCTCACTTGGAATATGCCTTTTTGCAAAATGGCAAGCTGGTAATTATCAATGCCACCCTTGCTCTTGAATAGAAAATGAAGTTGCTGAAGGTGGTGAACAAATGGGATTCTGTGTTTGCATGGTCATATCCTGAGTTAACTGGAGTTCATCCTAGGGTTTTCCAGCATCGGATCTATGTTGACCCCCTAATAAAGCCATGACGACAGCCACAAAGATTATTGAACCCCAAATTGAAGCATGTTGTCAAAGATGAAATCAAACAATTGTTGAAGGCGGGGTTCATCTATTCTATTACTGATAGCGAATGGGTCAGTCCACTCATTATTGTGCCAAAGAAAGGTGGAATATGGAGGGTCTGTATTAATTTCTGATTGCTCAACATGGCTACCTTCAAGGACCACTTCCCACTCCCATTTGTGGACCAGGTGTTGGACACCATCACAGGGCACCGCTATACAGCTTTTTGGATGGTTATAGTGGTTATAACCAAATCCAAATAGCACTAGAGGACCAGGCCAAAATATCTTTCACAAGTTCATGGGGGACTTTCACATACAAGAAGATGCCTTTAGGCCTGTGTAATGCACCTACCACGTTCCAACGCCTCGTCCTCAATATCTTCTAGCAATAGATCGATAATGGGGTAGAAGTCTTCACGGATGACTTCTCTACCTATAGGGCCATGTTCGAGCAAGCCTTGGATCATCTCGAGCAGGTTTTGAAAAGGTGTGTAGACACTAATCTGAAGCTCAACTGGCAGAAAAGTGATTTGATGGTCCAAGAAGGCATTGTGCTGGGGCATCGCATCTCACAAACAGGGATTAGCGTGGACCCTGAAAAGATCAGGGTCATCCAAGGAATCACCCAACAACCAAGAACTGTAAAAGATGTTCGGTCATTCCTTGGCCACACTGGTTACTATCGGCGATTCATTGACAACTTCTCGAAGATCGCCAAGCCATTGGTCGAACTTACAAAGAAAGATGCTCCGTTCATCTAGACCAAGGAATGCAAATCTGCATTCCAATTGCTTAAAAAGAAACTCGTAGAAACTCCAGTTCTATGGGCACCTGATTGGTCCAGGCCCTTCCAAATCATGATAGATGCATCTAATTATGCATTGGACAAAGTGCTTACACAGTGTGATAATCAGAAACGTCCATACTATATCCATTGTGTAAGTCGTAGCATTGTGGGTGCTCAGCTTAACTACACCACCACCAAAAAGGAGTTGATGGCGGTGGTGTTCGCTTTGGAAAAATTCCAACACTCTGTGCTCGGATACCAGGTGTTCGTGCATACTCACAACAGTGTTATTTGGTTCCTGATGAACAAACCAACAGTGAGCCCCCACATCATCCGGTGGCTGGTGATTCTTTAGGAGTTTGATCTCACCATGGTAGACCAGAAGGGGACCAAGAATGTGGTCATTGTCTACCTGTCTCAGTTGCAATGGGATGACGTGGAAGAGGAGGAGCCCCTCTCCGACCAATTTCCAGATGAACTCCTCTTCATAGGCACGGTCAATCCACAAGAGCCCAAGGAATCCCCTTGGTTCAACCACATCCACACCTACCTCACCACTCAAGAGTTACGAAAGGAGTGGAACCATCGACAGAAATAATAGTTTCTCCATAAGGCCAAGCATTTCATGGAAATCAATGGCCATGTTTAGAAGGTGTGTGTAAATGGCCTGGTTCGGTGGTGTGTCGCTGATGATGATACACTGTACATCCTCCAAGATGCTCATGAGGGCCCTTTTGGGGGCCACTATGTTGGACGCTGCACCACCATTAAGATCCTACTTGCAGGGTATTACTAGCCCACAATCTTCAGGGATGCATAATGGTTCACCCGCTCCTTCAAACGATTGCAAAGGGATGGTGGGATGATAGTATAGGTTGAGGGACCTCAACAGTGGATCCAACCACTAGAGCCCTTTGACATCTGGGGTATCGACTTCATGGGGCCGATCACACCCCTGTCAAATGAAAACACATATATCATCGCAGCTGTGGACTACTGCACAAAGTGGGAAGAAGCGGTAGCCATCATTGACTATTCTTCAAATACCGCCACACGATTTGTCCAACAACAAATCGTTAATAGGTTTGGAGTGCCACGTGCACTCATCTCAGATAATGGCACTCATTTCACAGGTATCACTTTTCAAAAATTCATGCAAAGCTTAGGGGTCATACATAAATTTACAACACACTATCACCCCCAAGCCAATGGGCAGGCCGAAGTCACCAATAGGAAGATCACCAAGATCCTTACCCACACCATCAGGAAATATAGGAGGGATTGGAGCACCAAACTCAATGATGCCCTTTGGGCCTATCACTCCACTTGGAAACTTCCTGAAGGGTATTCTCCCTATGGGTTAGTAAACGAAAAATTACCAAAACTCCCGATCTAGGCAGAACTCCAGACACTATCCATAGCCAGTGACTTAGGCCTTGACCTACTGCTAGCACAACGTGAACGACTGATCAACTTAAGTGTGCTATATGAGAATCGATTAATGGCCCTATCCTCAAATGAGATCCACAATGCCTACAACAAAAAACGACATGATCTTAGGATTCGAAAGGTCACGTTCAGATGTTGAGATAAGGTGTTATACTAGAACCCCTCACATGTATCTCAACCAACCAAGTTTCAAACACAGTGGGAGGGACTTTACATCGTCTACAAAACCTTTCCATCCGGGGCCTTGCTTATCCACAAACCTGACGACTACACATGAATATAGTTAGTCAATCGACAACAACTGAAACCTTTTCACGAACTTCATCTAACCAGTGCTACCACCTCATCATCACCCGGTCAGTCACACTCCATTTTTTGCATCTCCTCCTTTCCGCCGAGTCGTGGGGGAGACCGTCATCCCTGCTAATCCATTCCACTACACCCCTCACTATTTTGAAATTTTTTATTTTACACTTTTTTGTTTTTCAACATTGTTCATACGTTTGCTAATTCTTGTTAATTATTTTTCCTTTCTTTATTTATTTTCTATTTCTTTATGTGTGTTTTCTTTTCATGTGATTGCTAATGTGTCGTCTCATTGTCATCAAGTGTCTGGCATGAATGGTTTTTGTTGCAATGGATCATGTACAATAGTCCACCTAGTTATCTGGCTCCCGCCCTCGCATTGTTCTCCTTAGACTTTACATTTATTTTCAGCTCATAAAATTGGTAGTGAGTCCACATCATCCACCCATTCACCCACTCCATGGTTTTCCTTCTGTTGGAAGCATGCAACCGCTTCATTTAAAAACATTTTAATTAATGTGTGATTTGTGTAGTCCCTAGACTCGGGGATGACACAATGGTTGGAATCGGGTGTGACTTCAAGGGGAATGTGACATTCGTCATCCTCTTCTGTTTCTCAAGTGGCCAATGTGTCCTTACGAATTTCCTACCACTCCACATTCTTCTCTCCAAGGAAGCTCCTAGGCAATTCGACCTTGCATGGTGTGGTCCTCACTGAAAAAATTCAAAATTCAAAAAAAAATGAATAAACATGAGGATTCAAAGCACACCCCTTGGTCGAATGCATGCAAACAAGCATGGGTCTTTGCATGGTGTGGTTCCCACAAATGCACGAAAAAAAATCAAGTCATTGCTATGTGGGAATTCAAAGCACAACCCTTGGACTACCTCAACACTAGTTATGGGACTTCCTTCATCCCCTCTAACTTGGTCCCGTTTCACTTCCTTCCTCTCACGTTTGTTGGAGTGGTGGTTCTCTGTGGGTGCATATCTGCCTACTTGGGGATGGCCAGGGCTTCGTCTATTGATGCGATGTCACTATATGCAGATGGTTTTGGGTCTGAACTCAGGAAAGGTTCTACCGAGTCACTTAACCACAACTGCACACGGGATTTCATGTGACCGACAATCAGAATTCCTATTCTCTCGTCTCTCTCTGCACCCATTTCTCTCCGTACTCACCTCATTGCCCATTTTATGTTTTGTGAGTTTGTCATGATTTCCATGGACTTTTCATGTCTTGGTAGGTTCACTTGGATGGGCATCTTAACTTACCATATTTCTTAATCCCGGAGCCCACAGACCCCAGTATTAAGGATATGTAAGGGCTATTAAGGCTATCGCCTACTATGGGGAGGACCCACTTGTGTATTCTTAGTCTTGTTTGTTAAACCCCCATGCTTTTGATTTCGTGGTTGATCGTTTTCATGTTCCATCGCTCGATTTCTTCCTCGTGGAGTTATTTTTTCCATTTTCTCCTAATTTTGAACTTTTTCTAGCCCTAGATACCTTCCTTGTGTCCTCAATCACATTCTTGGTCTCTTACGCTCTTCAACTACCCCAATTTGGCGCTTTAAATTCATTTTTTCGAGCTTTTTATGGGCTGGTCAATGTTGGTCAATGCTAGTCAAAGGGTGCAACACCCTGCGTATACGGGGCCCTATATATGCAGCCCCCTGCGTATATGTAGTTGCACATACGTGGCCTCGTCGACGTAGCACCCAACCCCTATATATACGCCCGCTGTGCTTTGAAATTTCATCATTTTGAATCCAAATTGGGGGGAGATTTTGCCATTTTTTCTATCTAACTTCTTCCTGAGCACCTACATTCCATCGCACGTCCTTATCAACTGATCCTTACCCTCTTGAGCACCCAAAGGTATGCTCTCAGTCATGGGGGGTGAAGCCTATGTGTAGTTAATGAATTAATTAATTAATTAGTTAGTTAATTAAGACTTCGTACCTCTAAGTGAAGAAACGAAAACAACCGTTTAAACTTCAACTCATGCCTTGTTGTTTTTGGTTTTAACCCATGAATTAACACTTTGGGGGACTTAAAGAAATGCCCATGCCAACAACATAACTTAGTCAAACTGAGAATGTGTATAAGGACCAAGTTTGAGCTACTTATGCATGGTCTAATGGGTGGTTATGTTTGATTGTAGATGGCACCGAAATAGAGGCATCTAAGGGGTGAAGGACCATCCCAACCAAGGGACAAGCGTCCACAAATGAAAAGGGGACAAGGCTGGTAGCAACTAGAGCATGTAGAGGGCTCTCATGCAACTGGCCCCCTCCGCAAAGGACCTGATGTGGAATCTGTCCATCAAATTCCCGAAGAGGAGATTCCCAATGAGCAATCGCAAGGGGATGAGACTCCGGGGATAGCACCACGGCTTGAGATCACCTTGACCCAAGCCTATCTTGATGCTATCAAGCCACGTGAAGTGCAACGGATGGTCCTCCAAGTGCTAAACTTTGGATCATTCCTTGAGAATGCACTAGAAGATGTGAAGCTGAAGCTACAAAATTCTCCTATGTGGCCAATCATCACATCTAGTGGTGAGTGGTACTTATGAGAGACCTATCTCTTCTAGACGAATCGGCAATCAAGGTCCAGAGTAAGAATCAAAGACATTTATGTCTCTTACTCTTCAGAGGCAATAATGTAGGCTTTGGGGTTGCCCGAGACTAGAGCAGATGTGGTGGAGATTCCAAAACAAGCCGACTTGGAGGTAAAGGTAGAATGGACCAAATGGTGCTATGGGGTAGAGCATAAGGAATTCAGCTCTTTGACCACAGTGGAGAGGGTGTACTCAAAGATTATGTCTTACCACTTGAACCCACCAATAAGACCCAGCAAAATCATAGCCTTCTTCACTCGTGCATGTGTCGCATTAAGTGGGAAATTCCCAATGAGTCTTCCACAGCTGTTATTCTTGGAGATTCAAAAGAGGTTCGCTAAAAGTGAACATGGAATATTAGCTCTCACCTTTCCTTGCCTAATCTAGAAGTTGTGCAAATGGACAGGGATAGCACAGTACTCCAATGATATAATCTGGCATGCCCTGATTGCCTCTTGGCAAGAAATGATGAAGGATAAAGCTCCTGCCACCACACAAACAGAGGAGGAGCAGCAACCACCTCCACCACCTAAGCAAGCAACAAGACCAGGTTAGCAAACCATTGCAAAACATATCCGTGTAATTTGACAAATGCTCTTGAGCCAGCAAGAGAAATCAGGCAAAACTGGTGGAGGGGAAGACCCTTCGATCTATCACCCTATAATGAGCCACCTGGACGAAGTGGCTCGATTAGTTAGCTTGCTAGAAAGTGCAGGGCCAATGTTCTACGTTGCCCGAACACAAGTACCAACTAGAACAGATCCTAGCATCCGAGAGGTAACAGTATCAACCGAATAGTTATTTTCTGAAATCTCAGGAAATGCTGCTACATTCTCGGTACACTTGGAAGATGGTGAAGGGGTGACAGTCCTGGTGATGCAGCACTAGGGACAGGAGGTTGCGACCGAAGTGGTTGCTAACACAATTGCTATTGTTCTCAATGCACTGGTGGCACCTGTACTAGATGTGCATGGGCTTCAAGGTGTACAGATGTCCACCAAAACTTCATGTAGTAGGATGGATGCAACCTAACACGAAGAACTATTGGACCGACTGGTGGGAACAGGGCAACCGCTTTCGGATGTCTTTAACCTTTCAGACAACATCACTACAACCTAGTCGGAGCTGCTCTTGGCAAGTGGTAAGAGCCTCATTTTTTAAGGGCAACTTGAAACTGCTCAAGCCACCTGTTAACTCTTGGCAACAAAAGTGGCCCAATTAAGAGCCCAACTTGCCAATCCAGCTCTCCTCAACCATGAAATCACCAAAGATGAAGCTTTTCAACAACTTCAGCTCAAACTTCAGATAGTTGAGGATGAGCGAGAGTCGATGATCTTTGATCAGTCCTTGGTAAACATTCAAGCATATAGTTTAAACAAGGACTTGATGGAGGTTCGCTAGGAAAATGTTAGGTTGATCACGGAGGTTCATCACCTACGTAATGTTGGTGCAGAAATTGAGCACATGAAAAATTTTATCCACCAACAGCAGGAAGAGTTAGCCAGGGTGAATGCTGACGTAAGAAGGTTGGCAACTGAGAACCAAAATCTGTCCATGGAGGAGGTTCGAGCCTTGTGACAAAAATTTGCCATTGAAATCGCTGCTTGGAAAAAATAAGCCTTTAAATTTGAAAGAATCAAGAATCATTACAGTGACCAAGTGGGGTTGCAAAAGGAAGTCAATGAAAAGTAGATTCAAGTCGCAAAAGCTAAAATGAACTAAGCACTCCAGCAGCTCCGAGAGGGAGGTGATGTATGGCAACCTATCTTTGATGGGTTGAATGCTTATAATCAAGCTGAAATCCGCCTCAAGGAGCTGCAGATTGAAGAGATGATAGAATATATGAAGCTTGCCAACCTTCGTTATGCAAACTTGGCTATGCTCACAGCTGGGAGACCGTGGTCCAACCTAGAGAAATAAGTGGCCACCTCGTATTCCTTATATGAGGGCGAGTTCCAAGTGCACAAAGCAATGAAGCAGAAATTGGAAACTGCCAACATGGAACTCGGGGTCCTCCACACGAGTTTTGAAGGACAACGTGTAGTCATGGACAACTTAGCTTGACGGATGAATGACTACCAGCAGCTGCAAGCATCAATCCGAGCATTTGACATCGAACGAAAGTAGTTCACAGTCTGGTTTGTCAACTTGAAAGGACTCTTCCTGGTGTTGCCATGTCCTTGGGAGGTTCCAGTTCCAGCACATATTGGTGAAGCTACCAGGACAGTGAACGATCCCATAAGCAAAGAGGAAAAAATGAGGGTTCTCCTAGAGGCTTTCCGGTTGTCTCTAGAAGTCGTACCTGCTGCAGAGTAGCCATCGTTCGTGCCAACGCTGCCACATGGGCCAGAGGCTAGTGAAGGTCTGTCGGAACCACCGCCCCCAGGGACGGTGTGATCTTCTCCAACAATTTTTGCATCCTTCTTCACGGCAGAGACTCTAGGATCAGCAAGGTGTTCAATTTTGTCTTTGAACACCACCATTTTTGTAAGTTGTCCTTCTCTATAACTCGGGCACTGGGTAAAATCAATGTTGTGCCATGTGTGTATGTGTGTCATGTGTGTTGTAAATAAAAGTCCATACCTTCCAAATTGTAAGGGGAACTCGAGGACAAGTTTTTACTCAGTCGTGGGGGTATGATGACGTGTTAGTTGGTCACTACATCTACTAGGCTACATATACGGGACCCTGTATATACGTTCGCGTTGACGTGGCCCCATATACGCGGCCCCATCGATGCAACCCCGTCGACACATCCTTCCATGCATCGATGTGGTCTTGTTTACGTGGTGCCTTTTTCGGCCTATAAATAAGAGGGCCTTTCGCCTCATTAAGGTACCTTTTTGTCAGTTGTAGTGAAACTCTTATAGTTTGTTCCCACAAGAGATAGAATATTTTCCAAGTGCCCGCAGTAGGTGTAAGAAAAGTGGCCGGCTCTTTATTCAAGCGTTGATGTATCCGAGCCCATTGGCATGACAACAATAAAGACAAACTCTTCAAGCATTCCTTGCAACATTTGGACTTAGCCATTTTATGCATTCAATAGTTTAATATGTTTATGCTTTAATAATTACTTAAGTTTCTATTAGTGTTATCTTAATCGCTATCGCTCATTCGTAGTTCATAAAGGTCATAAGTACGACCATCTTGAACGTAAATCCAACACTTGGTAAACCCAGTAATGCTTAACATCTGGTAACCCAGAAGTGTTTAGGAGATGCTCAGAACGTGCTTGGAAGATGGGATAGGATACTTATGCTAGGAATAGTTAGAATATAAGTTAGAATAATTATAAATTAGATAATATTTCATTCCTTACTTTTCATACCTTAATTAGACACCAAAAGATAAGTGAAAAGCTATAAAAATTAGTTGCATCAATCTTACTTAACCATTTCCACTAGAACATCACAAGTAATATTGGGAAGACAACGATTGTTCTAACCCAAGGTTTTACTGGTTAGGGTCTGGTGTATGTTAAGTGCTTATAGTCTACGAAATTCGACCAAGTCGTGTGTGAACGCTTGTGATTCATATGGTTGGGCATAGGGGTACCTAGCCGCTCATCACTTGCCAATAATAAAATCACTAAATGAAATTGAGGTAAAGATCAATAAGAAGATGAAGTGGGTACATGAAAAATGTGTAGAATGTGCAAATATTATTGGAGATAAAACCATGCATAATCACTCTGACAACTAGGACAAATGAAGGATGCTAAATCGAGAAATAGGACTGAACACCATTCAACAATCAAAAAGAAGGGATGAAGGAAATAAGGATAGGGGTCCAACTACAAATCAGAAGTATCAATGCGATGTTTGCCTATACGATCACCGCAAAGGCCAATGCCCAATTTTGTCACATCTACATGAGTATTGGGGGAGAATGCTACATTCGGATTTCGTACAGAAGTAGTGTGTTCAACCATAGTGGCAAAACCATGAGCTGTGAGGAAGACCATTACCAAACTAGCCTCAACCTTCATATGCCCCGACACCAAGTGCTTATTATGTTTAACACCCTATTTCTCTAATCGGATCAACATCCTCTACTTCACCTCATCGTTATCATTCTCCCAAGTACTATCAACCCATGTCCTCTCCCATAGGATCACCACCTCATGTTCCTTACACTTCTCCTTGCCCTCAATATTCTCATCCTTTACCACCTTCTACATCACCACCAATTGTACTTGAAGGTTTTACACCACAACATCACCCGACGAATGTTACTTGTGCTACTACTTTCAATAGCAGTGGAAGTCCTGCACAACATCGAAAGTGTCCTTTCATTAAGCATGGCCATAGAAAGAGACAACATAGTTCTGAAACCACTACATCCTCCAACTTAGCACAAGCCCAACATTGTGATGCACCTTTCTCTTTAAACTTAATGCCTCCTATTACCTTATCCAGGCCACTAATTAATGCTCCAACAACCATGTGACCCAATGAATATAACCACGAAGGGAGACATATCAACCCTTGCATACCATCTTATGGTCATGGGTGCCATAGTGGGTCAACTTCTTATCACATGACCACATCTTATAATTTGCCCCATTATGCCTACTCTAATCAAGTGTGTGAACCCCAATTTCAGTACATTCCTACCACCACATCAAAAGACACCCAGTTGTTTGGATATGACTAGACTCCAATATTTCCAACATGCATGGATCGAAACTTTCCATTTATTAATTCTCGCCATGATCCAAGGTTTAGTTATGGGGGATGCCCCCCATTCTAATAAGCAGAATGAGCAAATTTTTTTTCTTTTCTTTGGTTTTACAATTTTTTGTTTTCCAACTTTTATTTTCTAATTTTTCATCTTTCAATTTGTCATTTTATCTTTTTGAGGGTAATATCATTTGTGAATAAAATAGTCATGTGACTTGTTAGTTGAGGTTTTGTTCTATGCTATCAGGTCACAAGTGATTAATTATTTGGACAGTGAGCCCACAACATCCACCCACCTATTCTATTAATAAGACGTTCTACTTTAGGTACGATGATATCATTGTCTTCATGAAAACTTGAAGTAACTTTGTACTCATTATGCCCAGAGCGAAAAGTAACGGACTAAGAGGGAATGGCCAGGGTGTGACATCAAGGGGACTTGTGGATTCTCTGTGATGACATCTGTCTGTGCTATCATGCAGCTTGGTTGTAGTAAGGTCCTTGTAGATATAACAAAAAATGAGAGTAAGAGTAATAAAGGCACTCAATAAAGAAACTTAATGCTGTTCTAGAGGGTCCCACTAGAAAGGCATGCATTCATGCCTGAAGGTTGGCGACTTCTATGGATCACCATTGGAAACAACAAAGTGCCAAAGTGGCCAGATGAAGAAAAAGTAAAAGAAAGAAGAAAAACAACAAAGAAAAGATCAAGAAGAACATGCTGCCGAGAAATTTAAATCACTCCTCCCTTGGACAAAACGCTAAGTGATCGTATAGCTTATTGTCATGATGCTCTTATGGTTGTTTATCATTGGATGAAACAATGCGATGTCACTAATCAAAGGTATGGATTTGGTCTTGATTTTGGAGTGAAAGGCTAATGATACCTTAATCATGCTCCATACTTAGGATTCATTATGTCCAGAGTAAGTTACCTCACATCCTGATCTATGCAATCCCTTAGATGATTCATCTCACCCCATTGTCTAAGTATTTCTAACTTGTGTCTTGTGTGACATAGATTTGATACCTCATCATGGTGGTATTTAACATATGTGTGTTTTGTTGCACCAGTGTAGAGTGCATTTAACCATTGTAGTGCCTACACACATTTTAGGTTTGGTTACGTAAGGGCATGATAGGTTAGAACTTGATTTGGGGAGGATCCACTTGTGTACCTTTTGTAATATGTACTTATTTCACAACACCACATCATCTCACATCCTTCGAGTACTGTATTGTGGAATTTATTCTTTCCTTTATCATCATTTCAACCCAAACATTCCTGTGCACCACTACATGTCCTTTTTCCTCACCCGATTTGAGAACTTCATTGTATAATTCCACTTCATTACATTTTTGGTGCCTTAATGACCACTTCACATTACCCTAGATCTTTCAAACTTACCTTAAATCCTTCCATGTTGTTTGTGAAAACTTGAAAATTTATCCATTTTGTCAAGTACCCTATTTTGGAAGGGATGCGATATTGAGTACTTGGTATCGAGTCTAATGCAATATTGGGTCCACGCTAGCATGTACAAGATATCACATCCATAAAATCTATATATATGGACCCCCCCCCCGGTGCACGTGAACGTCATTTTTAACTATTCATGCGAGGGGAGCTGTTGCAATTTTCTTCCACGATTTTTCACACTTTGTGCACCTACCATTTAACCATCCATATCTCGCACGTTAATGCTCCGATTCTCCTTCCAATGTAACTTGCCTAAACTCGGAGTGTTTAACTTAGTCGCGGGGGAAGGGTACACTCCAAGTTATGCATAACATTTTTGAAATTCGTTGTCACCTGAAGGATATCATAGGGGTAAGTGATCTTAAGAAATGCTAAGAACTGATGCCAAACCAATTTCATGCCTTCACCAAAGCCATGAAAATTATTATTAGAGCCACCTGACCAAATTAGGCTCAACATTAAAACTTTTAGGGGAATTTCCTTGAAAATTTCTAACTCTGAATCACACTAAGCAAAAATTCAAAATTCATTAAAGGGAATGAGTAAGGTATAAGATAATTAAATTTTATTAAATGACCTTACTAACAATTGATCCTAGTGTGATTAGAAATAGCCACTAAATGAGGACAACAGGGGGGACCCTCTAAAGGTGCATCCAAATACCCAAGGAGAGGTAGGGGTCAAGGACCTACGGCAAAACATGTAGAGCAAGAGGCACAATCATGCAACATTAATCAAGAAACCCCTGTTACTACACAATCTGAGCAAGAAAAAGGTGGAGAAGGTAGGGTACCTAAACAAGGACAACATTTCATGTTATTTCTGGAATGTGTTTAGGTAATTCGGGAAAGGTCCACGTTAGCTGTAGTGATTGTGAAACTCAATTTTGGACCTTTTATCGAATTTTCCCCTGAGTCAATTAGAGATTAACTCAAAGGATGTCCACTATGGCCTGTTCTCTAATAGAGTGGTGAATGGTATTTGGGGGAGACTTACCAATTTTAGCATAATGAACAAGAAGGTACCATCATTGACATTGGTGGGATTTTAGTTGATTTCTCTACTAAGGCTATTTCAAAGATTCTAAACCTTCCAAATATAGGGCCCAAGGTTGCTCATCTGTCCACTTGCTCTAATGCTAATGCACAGAAAGTATGGCTGAAGAGGATGTGCAAAAAGGAGGACAAAACATACAGGGAGCTCACACTTGAAGAGAGAATCTATTTCAAAATTGGCACCTATCACATCTTCCCAACAAAAAAGGACTAAACAAGATCTCCACCTATGTGGCTAGAGGAAGCGTAATCTTGATGGGCAAGGTTGATGCCAACCTACCCCATTTATATCTAATAGAAATATTGAGGCGGTTTGAAGAACCTAAGACAAGGAAGTTTGCATTGCCTTTTTCCTATCTAATCAAGAAGTTGTGATGGCATGTTGGAATTCTGGGGTACACTAATGACATCCCCAGAAAAGCTTAAAATGCCTCATATGTTGAATTACTGAAGCCACTAGCACCAAGGAAAGAATCTGGTGAAACACTGGAGCCTGAGAAAGAGTAGACGGTTGGGCTCACTACACCTCAAACAATAGGGCCTAGCTAACTTCCGAACATAAGGCCTAGTCAAAAATAGGAAATAGGGCCCAACATGTAGACCATAGGCTAGCAAGACCAACTGCCATTGCCCCCACAAGATTATCAACCGTTGATAAGACATCTTAGGGCCATCGCAAAAATGGTCAGTTGGGGAAGCTGTGATGAGGGTAACCTCTTCAAGGTCATTAACGATGTCGTACAATCCACAATCTCAATTGATAATGCATAGGGTGAGGTTTCCATACAAAAAAGAGGCGGGGAATCACATTGGTCACAACAAATCTCTGGAAACACTGGATCTTTCTATGTGCAATTAGAAACTGGTGAAGGTGCCACAGTAGTGGTCATGCAACACTAGGATGCAACCAGAGTAGCTGAAGTGGTCGCAGACCACATCAAGAAATCATTTAATGTTCATGTTGTGCCACCAGCAAATCTCACAAAAGTACACAATGCTCAAGTCTTAGCTAGTTTCTTAATGACTCTTGCGGAACATGAGAATGCTCTGGATTAATTTCTACAAACAGGACAAATAATGATGTCCTTATTTGAGATCCCTCAAGATGTCACTGTAGCACAATCACACCTCATTTCCATTAAAGGAAAGCTAGTCATGGCTGAGGTTAGGGCTGAACTCACAGAAGATGAGTTGAGAAGACTCTATGAGAAGTTTGTTGCCCTACAAGTCACATAGCGGGATCCGTCCCAACTTATCCTAGCTGACCAGGTAGAGTTATTTCGAATGGAGAAATTGAATAGATTGTTAGAGGAGAATAAAAGGATGGTAATGGAGAGAGAGAAGGTTGATCGGGATGCTTTGAAAGCACAAGCATAAACTTATGGACATGCAAAAGCACTCAAGGCCTTACAAGAAGAAAATAAACTCCTTGTTGCCGATAATCTTTGGTTGACCACAATTTGAAAATAAAAGAATGTTCCCAAGGAAAATTTTTAGCAAATGTGAGAACAACTAATAGGGGTCAAGTAGGATATGAATTGCTTAGCCAGAGAAAACAAAACCCTCTCAATTGAGAAGGTACACACTATCCATTAGAATACGGCCACTGAAGTAAGTGTGTGCCAGAATGAAGCTAAGCAACATGAAAAATTGAAGGAACATCTTCAGGACTAGTTCAAGATGTACAAGAAAATCATTGAAAAAGAGATCCATATGGCTGAGACCCATATCAATGCTTTCAATGCTTAAAGCATTGACTAGTGGGCCATATTGGACACTTATGCCTTCATCCTCCAAGTAGAACTAAAGAGTTGGGACCTGCAAGTCCAGGATCTCACTGAATACATGGAGTTAGCAAACTTGTGGTATGCCAACTTAGCCATGTTAATAGTAGGACGGTTGATGATAGAGTTGCAAAAGTAGGTAGCTACCACCTACACCAAATATGAAGCAGAATTTGCTGAATAGAAAAAGACATTGCAGAAATTTAAGGTGGTAAAAGCTAACTACCAAGGTTAGAAAGATGTTGCGGTAAATTTGGGTTGATGGCTCATAGATTATTAATAATGTAGAGACAAAGCCAGAGCCTACGAGGAGGAACAATGGTTATTTGCAGCTTGGTATGTCAAAGCCAATCAAATGTTTTCACAACTGCTGTGCCCATGGGAGGTGCTAACTCCATCAAATATTGGAACATCAACATGGATGGCACACAATCCCCAAATAGAAAAAGAAAAGCTTTAGGCACTCCTTCAGAGGTATCCATTTTGAAAGCCTAAAGCACAAGATAAGGGGAAGAAGCCCATGGAGGATCCACCACCATTAGGGACCACATGAGTCCCAACAATTTTGTATTTTGTATACTATGTTGGTGTCCCAATTTTGGTTTGTTTAATTCCACACTATGACATGAAATAATTCATAGTTAGTTCATAATCCCATACTTGTCCACTGTGTAATCAAATGAACTTGTTCTCATTTTGTTTGTTTGACTTGAGGACGAGTTGTTATTCAGTCATGGAGGTATGATGAATTGTGGTTTGCCAGGCCCCAATATCAAATACATGATATCGGGTATGTGATATCGCAGCTTGGGTAACGATATCGTATACACGATATTGCGATTCCTATGTTAGCCTATAAATATAGCACTTGGGCACACAGGAAGAGAGTCTTTGGTAAGTCTTTAGGGTTGAGTCTTTTCATTAGTTTTCAGTTCCTTTTCCAAGTGCATGCTTGCAATGTGATATTTGTAATTGTACGAAACCTTTGTTCGAGTGTGACATACTTGGACACACACACAATTGGCAATAAAGATCGAGATTACTCCATCATTGAAGCATTCACTTAGTTTTTAATTATTTAATTGTTAAGTATTATTTATTGTTTTCTTAGTTAATATTTCTTTATAGTCATTTAATATTCCTATTGTTAATGCGNGTATTATTTATTGTTTTCTTAGTTAATATTTCTTTATAGTCATTTACTATTCCTATTGTTAATGCANTATTTAGAGCACTCAAGTAATGTGTGCTTGGTAACCCTAGAAGTAGTACACGAGGTCCAAGATGGGTACNTAATCTAGTATCATATTTAGAGCACTCAAGTAATGTGTGCTTGGTAACCCTAGAAGTAGTACACAAGGTCCAAGATGGGTATGGATGATTAAGGGAAGATGCTCATTGCACTTAGGCTAGCATAGATTTTTCTTCATATTGCTTATTAACTTAATCAAGATTCTTTTTCATTATCTCTAGGATTAGCTTAGTGTTAAAAATCACATCATACACCTCACTCTGGACTAAACCATACATGATAAACTAAATACTAGTCCAGGTGGGAAGACAACAAAATGTGATCAATGTATAACTGTTTAGGTGCGACAACTAGTATGTCCGTAGATTTTGACTGCATCACGCATACATGCTCATATTTGTATGGTTGAGCGTGGGGGGACCTTATCACTCATCACCTTTCATCATCTAAATTAAAGTCTACAACATCTTTTATTACTACAACCTTATCTTACTTTAGCATACGCATCAAAGGTTTAGTAATCTTGGTGAATGCAAGGATAAATTTCTTAACAAATTTTTTCTTTCCAAAGAAAGATTTAAGAGACTTTTTAGTTATAGGATGCTCAATATTCTTTACTACTTTAATTGGGGAATCATATATAGCAATTCCTTCTTAACAAATTACACAGGCTAGTAAACTTGCATATTTTACCCCAAATATACATTTCTTAGGATTTAATGAAATACCGTACTCAAGGCATCTATCAAAAACTTGTTGAATATGATCAATATGATCTTCCTTCCTTTTCAAAAAGATGATGGTATCATCCAAATAAACCACAACGAATTCACCTCGTAAACCTTTGAAGGATAAATTAATTGCTCCTTGAAAAGTAGCTTTAGCATTTGAAAATCCAAATTACATTCTTTGGTAAGTAAATGTTCCCTATTTGGTGATAAATGTCATTTTATAGCTTTCACCCTTATCTACCATGATCTAATTATAGCTTGAAAAAGCATCTAAGAAAGAATGCACCTGACAACCTGATACTTTAATGAACATCTCATCTATTCTAGAAAGTGGATATTTATCTTTTACAAAAGCTTCATTCAAATTTATGAAATCCATACAATGTCTATTATCACCATTCTTCTTTCTTACTAGTAAGAGGTTACCAAGCCATGTCGAATATCAAATCAGATATATGATTTGAGCTTGCAATAACTTTTTGATCTTATCTTCCATAGCAAGCTCAAATGATGGATTAAATTTCCTTTGTTTTTGCTTAACTATTTTACAATTGTCTATTAAAGGAATTTTATGTGTCATCACATGTAGTCTAAAAGTTTTAAGATCATACTAAGACCAAGTAAAATTTAACAAATTATTCTTCAAAAGTAATAATAAATTTTTCTTAAACACTAAATCCTTTTCCTTTGTGATATTTAACATCTTTGATATCTTAGTAGATTGGAAATTCACTGCTTCATAAGCTTGATCATCTGGATTCTATATATCCTTTCTAGTAAGTCAACTTTTACTATATTCATGTTCATGATCAATCATATTTTTGGGAATCAAATTTATCTTCAACCTTGACATTATTTTACGTATGATTTAACCTTTGAATTCTTGTTTATTCCTTAAGGATTTAAGCAATTGATCGTCATCTTCAAATACCTCTAAATGCTTTCTGTTATTTGGTACTAATGGTTGATATTCATTCTCAATCGTTATACCCTGATAACCTTCTATCTTTTTCATATCTAATGTTGAAGATGCCTTTGCTAATTCATCTACTATATAATTGTCATTCCTACCTATATGTTCTATTTGATAATGATGAAACTAATCCAACATTTTGTACATGAGTTATTTATAGGGTCATAAGAATGAGCTTTTTACATTCATTTACCTTTAATGTGTTCATAAACTAATCTTGAGTCTCCTTTTATGATGATTTCCTTGATTTCCTTTTCCAATACTATCTTAATTCCAATACAAAAAGCTTCATATTCAGCTTTGTTATTCGTATAAGGAAAAGATAGAAGAATTGCCCTGAATATTTTTGGAAAATCAGCTTTTACTAATACTATCCCAACTCTTGCACCTTTAGAGTTACAAGAAACATCAAATTATAGTTTCCATTTACTCCAATCTTGAAATTCCTCTTTTTCCAAGTTAGAAACTTCTTGAAGTGTGGAAATTCAAGTTTGAAAAGCTCTTGTTGCAACAACTTTATTCCTTCGATTTGAAGTAATGTTTTCACTCATCAAAGCCTTACTATATCTGTATATGTAATTTGGGTCTCCTTTCCAAGGTAGCCACATATGTGAGTAATCTATTAATATGTAACTTGAAACTTTCTTACTCCAACTTCTACTCAATAAAAGACTATGTGAGTTTGGTAGATCTGCTACTTGAATAGCTACTCTACTTTTGATACGAAGTTCAAAAGCGATTTCTAATAGAACATTTGGTAATTAGCCCACAATCTAAAGTCTACTCTTGTCCACTTGAATATTCTTTCTATTTGATTTTTCAGGAATCAAACTAAGTTTTTTGCATATAGATAATGACAAAATAGTAGAGGTAGCTCCAAAATCAACTAAACAATTGTGAAGATATTTATCTTTTAAATTCATTGTCAAAAGAGAAGGAGAAGCTTCCTTGTCAAGAGTATAATCATAACTAGCTTTTGTTTTCATGTCATTCTTGGACACATAGCTTAACTCTGACTCTCCAACTCTCTTTTTACCTTTAATAAACTCTAAAGCCTTTCTTTGATGATCACCTACATGTAGTTATTGATATATGTTGATATTGGCTCTGACATGTTTAAGATCTTCAATCAAATCATATTCTCCATCTTTATAAATGCTTGATTTCTTCATCCATTTATTAAAAGTATAATTTTGAATAGTTGAATCCACTTGATCTTTTTTATTTTTATTGTTGTTTCTTCTACTTGGTTCTAAAATCTTTCTCTTAGTAGATTGATTAGAAATAACATTTGGAGGCCTAGAAGTAGGTAATGTTTCTTTTGATTGAAGATTATATCCATTTTCTTCATTATAATTACACTCTTCATCTAACGATATATCTGCTTTAGAACTTGATAGAGAAGAAGTTTCACTAGATCCATTATTTAAAGACTTGCTTACATAATGAACACTTGATAGATCATTATTTGATTCAATATCAAGGAAGTTTGACATAACAACATCACTTTCATCCCCATCTTCTACTAACTTAGCACCTATATGCTTATATTTTCTATTTTTCTTTTCTTCCTTAATCTTAAATTTTGCGAGAGCTTTCCCTAGTTTCACCACTTTATTGGACAAGATGCTCATTCACTGTTCTTTTTCAAATTCTCTACTTTCTAACTCTTGTTCTATCTTAATACGAGATGGTCCCAATAATGCTTTAGGTTGAACAAAATCTTGCATAGGATTCATCATGTGCTCTCCTCTTTTTTGAGTTGTGATAATATCTTCATTATTCAAGTTCAGTTGTTTTGCTACTTGTATAGCTTCACTAAAGTAGTCATTCAATGTTATCAAGTTTAGGGTTCTTCTTAACTAGATTGAAATATTGGAATACACAACCTCAAGATAAGTATCTCTAAGCACTCCATCTAATGGTCTATATTGTATTTGAAAGAGTCTACAAATTTGTTGAAACTTAATATTGAAATCTCTAATTAACTTTTTAACACCTTGCTTAGCTTGTACTAATCCACAGTATAGTTGTTGATCCAACTGATTGCCAAATTGGGCCAAGAAAAGACTTTTCATATCATTTGAACCTATGATATTGTTACTTGGTAAGTTTGAATACCAAATTTGTGCCATATCTTTTAAATTTGCTACAAACAACCTACAAGCTTGATCTTGATGTTGAACATTTGCATGAGCTAAAGAAAATTCCAACATGTGGGTATATTGTTCCATCAAGTAAACTTTTTAAGAATAAAAGGTTTAGGAAAATATTTGTAAACTACCTTAAGAATATCATTGTAGTTTTGAAATCCTAATGGGTAGCTCTTTCCCAAGTATTTTCCATTCTATTAGAATTTTTTTTAATAGTTGAACTCTTATACTTTTTTGGTCTTCTCTTTTAGACTAATAAACTAGATAGAAGGGGTGATTTTTGTATCTTTTTGATGATTACTCCACTACTTGTCACAAACTCAAAAACCTTTTTAGGTTCTTCTTCTAATTAATAAGCAGTCTTATAATTAAGAATCTCTTTAGAATCATTCAAATTTTCCAAACTATTAGTTTGTTCAGTCATTAACACTAAATATTAACTAATTTCTAAAGCCTTTCTAGCAATAAAGAATTATTGTTGTGCTAAGACTATCAAGCTTATAAACTTAGAGGAGAAATTTTCAAGCCCTCCTTCTAGCATCAAAAGAACTGTTGGTGCACTATGACTATTAGGATTATGAACTTAGGTGACAAACTAACCTCCTTCTAGCACCAAAAGAATTGTTGGTGAATATTTAAGACTAGACCACCAATGAGCTTCTTTGAATAGGGTTTAGGTACATGTTGGTCTTTAGCAACACTAAGGCCCAGATAGCTCCAAATAAACTCAGTAGTTATAAAACAAACTAGTCATGAGTATGTCTTTGTTGTTGTGAATGTTGAAATGGTTAGGTTGTGTATAAAATTGTAATTGGATTTCATAAAAGAAATTCAACTAACTTTGTCAAATACTATGAGTTGCTGAAGGCTCCTATTTTACATAATCACTTACTCTATATATGGTCCTTATAATGCCTAGTTGTAACAAATAAAATTTCATAGAAACGTTTAAGCATAATTCTTCTAATCTACTCCTAATTTTTTCTACAGAGAAAGTTCTACAAGAAAACTAGAAATAAAGCGAGATCCAATGGACTTAGAAAAAGAAAGAAAATAAAACAGAACTGCATGAAATCTCAAAGCTTAAGCAAGATACATTAACACAAGGAAACACTTCACAATAAAGTTATTCCCAATTCAATAATTACAAATTGTTCAAACTTTCTGAGCTCAACAAGCAATTTTATAAAGATAATCTTATTATAATACCAAAAATTTTTGTGTGAATGACAAAGTACAAGTCTTTGTTTTGGCTAGTTAATAAATGTCAAAGATTGCATTCAATAGAGCTTTCAAAAAAAATTCAAAATTCCTTGATTGAAATACCAAGGCAATACACTTTAAAAATAAAGAAGTTATTTTAGTCCCATTAAAATACCAAAAGATTTTCCAAGATTCTCTATGCTCAAAACATGGCAATTTCGTTAAGACATTGCTATTAAATTACTCTTAAGGCTTTCAACAACATGAGCTCTTCTATGTCAAATCTTAATAGGAGTATAATAGGACAAATCTAAAAATTAAATGCTAAGCATGATACTGTCTAAACCATTAGCTAAGCAACTAAAATAAAATGGGAAGAAAATAACTCATAAGATTAAAACAAAGTAGTCGAATTGATGTCTTTAGTAGGTCATCTTACAAATAATATTCAATTGTCTTTTTCCAAATCTTGCCCCACCAAATCTTCTCCCAAAATCTACCTTTGAATGATCTTTTATAGTGACCTTAAGGTAGTTACAATAATCAAGAGAAGTTATAGGTCTTACAAATATCTTAGTCATATAAATTTATAACCACCATAGGAGTTATAGCTTCCATGGGGGATTATTAGAAATTTAAGCTATGATTGCCAAGTATTTCTATGGTAAAAAATATCATAAAAATTATCATAGGAAGTTACAAAAATTTGAGAAATACATGGCACAATTGGTAAGTGTCCTTTCAAATACAAATATTTAGGTATTTTAATTAGATTTTTATACAACTTAATCATGTGAAAATGTACCTTGAACAAGTAAAGGTCTATAGATCCATCCCTTTAAATTGCAACTTTGACATTTGTGCATGTATTACATTTCCAAACTTATGGTACCACTTATCGCCGCGATAATATATGTAATATTTTTATTAATACTTCACTGCAACCTTGAGCTTAAAATAGGAATTACAATTTTCTTGGGTGCAATTCAGGTGCAAGGGTTTACTGTTGCCATGTTCCAATTGCTGCACTACCGTCACAGCCGCATTGCTCGTAGGCAAGAGTGTTTTTGCTATGATGGGCAGGCATATGTTAGATTTATGGCTTTGTCCAGCATCCATGGTGCATTGTTGTGTGTTTTGGTGATTACAGATTTCTTTAGAAATGTTCTGAACTTGCCTCATCCCTACCCTAGAAATGTTATCGCTTCTAGCTTCATCGATGTTTGAGGAAATTGCACCTCCTACCATCATGGTCCTTGCGTTACCACCATGTCCATCGTTGCCATCGGCGTCGAACTTTGAACCACCTATTTAACTTTTTTTTGTTGTTTCTTTGCGGGTTTGTAATTGATACTCTTTGGCTAAATCAAAATGTCATTGAATGTTTAATGACCTTTTTGTGTTTTCTAGTTTACCTTGGAAATACTGCCAACACTGCCACGTGTTAAGGTTATCTCCTTTTTCTCCAAAAATTGCAGTTAACACTATTAAAGGTTTGCATGTATGTAAGTGTGAAATTTGTTGGTTTTCATGGTTGTGCAGGGAAAATAAATCATGATGCAGTGTTAATGATAAGAGTTCATTGTTGTTTTTCTTCTTGGATAGATGTCATTTATCAAGTAGCAAAAATCTACTTAATAATACAATGTTTAAGATGATGAGCTGCATCAATTATTTCTACCCTTGCTGGAGTAAGCATTTTGATTAATAACGATAACTCCCACTTTATTGTTGTTCCAATAACTTTGGGTATTATTTTGTAAATCAATTACGTACCTTCACTATTCCCTTCATAACGTTGCAGTGTTTTTCACAACTACAAACTTGGCAAGTTGTTGTTAACTTAGTCATGAGTTTTTGTTAAAATGCTTATTTTAGGTTAACTGTCTCTAGTACAATCTTTAAACGTAAGGACTTATAATAGGCTTATGCTAAATTTAACTTTAAGCAAAAGAAATTTTAATTGCCTATGTATCCACCTTAAACTCTACAATCTAGAGACATTAAGGATTCAAAAATAATTCATCTCCTACTCCCAATTACACTCCATATGAGCATAACAACCAAAATAGTAGCAATAAATAGATCATTTTCCCAAAACTTAGATAGACAATGTTACTTATGATGTTCAAATACATCTCTTTTTTATTTTTTTTATATCATTTGTCCATGTCTTTTGATTCCACATTCCTACTCTATAAAATGGATAAAATATGCTAACACTTTCTTATGATGCTATCAACATGTTTAAGTTATTGTACTATAGATTCGCTAACCTCATGCACTCTATCAAATCTTTTATATGTAGGTTCTCATTTATCAACTCAACCTTGTGGACAAGGGCAAAACTATCCAAGAAGGGTTGCTTATCAGGTGTTTGTTGTGGAATGCAATTGATATTAGCCTTGGTCATCGAAATTTCTCTCTTTTTAATTTGCTTGTACATGCCCACTTGATCTCTAAAATATTGTTTAAGCCTCTTACAGTTCTTAATCTTATTTTAGCTTGCGCTCATTCAATAAATAACCCTAAACCCTAAACTCCGCGTACTTCTTCCATTGATAGGATTGTGTTTTCATGGGTCAATTGTTTCATGTTTAGATTGACTTTGGTAAACTACTCTATGTGTTCATGGATACATTCCTTGAGCATGTTTTTCTATTCTTTTATATCTATCAATCTAACATTTTCTATAACAATTTTCCTTATCTTCTTCTTCTAATCTAGTGGTGGCTTTGACATGGGCATACATCTGAGCCTCTCATACTAAAGCATTTCAAACTATCTTTCTGATCTCTACCTTTATCTATTTTTGCCTAGCTATGAATTAATCAATCTAATCAATTTTGAATTACAATAAATAGTCTAGTTGATTGTGATGTATAGGGCCCTACTTTTCAACTCGTAACTGTTGAGGCCAACCTTACCCATGCTATGCATGGGGCCACAATCAACACACATGTAGGCAATTATAGTTGCAAAGTAGTTAAAATGCACATATTTAATTTATAGGAATTCAACAAATGCTATACGGGTTTTATGTAAAAAGCAAAATATACACAATAGGTCTTCAACCACACATAAATAAAATAAAATAAAATTATGAATTTCTAACAGTTGCATTCTGTGAATCATGGGAATTTGGTCTTTACTTAATGAAGTAAACAATCCTCCAGCAATGAGATTCATGCAGCCAGGTCGGTTTTGACCTTAAATCACATTAATATGGAGTTGCATCATAGCCTTTTTCTTCGGGGAGAAGTGAAAAGAGAATTTTATTAATATAAAATTCCTGAAGTACACAACAAATTTCAAGGATCTTACACATCAACAGCATGATTGAGCGTCTGTTACATAGCCATTCATATGTTAAAAAATCAAATGGAAATCATGACCGTTCCGGCAACAACCCATTCCTATTACACCTTTAAAATTTCCTGTGAACGTTTATAAAAAATTAAGACTTTTTCCCAATTAACAATTCTGGATGTTGTGGGTTCAGCCCATTCACGATCTTATGCAATGATTTTTTTTCTTTGATTTTCGGTGATTTTCTACATCTCTGTTTATGATCATTTTGAATTCCCTTTGAACTGCATTACAAATTTTAGTCTTATTCATGAATCTGTTGACCCATCCGTAAATTTTTCTTGGCTGGGTTTTAAAACCCGCTTTCTATCTTAGACAGATTCTGCTCACCCGAGCTGAACCGAATTTTATGTCAGGGCGGATCAGTTTGTGCTGGGAATTTTTGGTAGTTTCCATGCGGCGTTTCGCGTCGCAACGGCTCATGGTGGTTGACGGGTTTCTTCTCCCGCAGGCTGCTGCTATAAACAAGGGGAAGTCCGCGGCCAGGAGGGGAGGGGAGAATGACAGCCTGCAGCCAGCAGCAGCTCTTCTCTTGTAGGATGCATGCAGGGAGGAAACCGACACCGGCCTCAGGCTCTCTCTCTTTCGATCAACGATCAGGGCCTCCACAAAATCCAGCAAACGTCTGTCAACCTTCTCTCTCGACGCCGGGTGACAACCTTCTCTCTCGACGCCGGGTGACAGCAGATGCCCGCAGCGTGTCAACAGTGCACCCGAACCGGGACACAAACAACGCCTGACACGCACAGCAGGCGCAGGGTTTCTGCACCCGCCAGCACTCGCAGGCAACGGCCAGAACGTGAGGAGGGAGGATTTCCCGTGTCAAAAAACCAACAGAGGCTGCTTCTCTTCTGAACGAAGGTTTCCTTCTTCTCAGAACAGAGGCTGCTTTCTCTTCTGAACGAGGGTTTCCTTCTTCTCAGAACAGCTCGCGCAAGGTAGGTGAGCTCCGCTCCGCAGCAGACGGTGCGGGCACCCACAGTGGGCAGCGATTGTTAACAGCAATTCACGTGGTGGTGGGCGCTGTGTTTGTGTGGAATTAACGGACCGAGGACAGCGACCCTCTTTTCTGAGTGTCAAGACCTCCTTTTATCTGCACGCATGCACCACAAAAAATGGAAGGCACGTTGCTGCTACCGCGTCAACAGTGACGGACGCGGTGGCAGACTGCGGGGTGCACAACAGTGACGGACCACTGTTCCTACCAAAACAGCATCAACATCGTTTTTGTTCTTTTTTTCTCTGCTTTCACAAATGGCAAATGCCTTGCAGGTGGTCGCCTCCGGACACAACGGGACCAGGTAAAGTTTGAATTTTTTTTTGTTTTGAATTGTTTATGGTCCTTAAAAATTGCACAAAAATATTTAATTTTGATTTTAATTATTTTACTATGTTTTTAAGACATAATAGAACCCTCCTAAAATTAAATTTAAGTTTTTCACATTTTGTTTAAAAATATTATCATTATTGTTTTTGGTCACATAGCCTTTTTAGTTGAGACTATTCCTGGGTTTTCGGGAGGCGTCTTAGGCGATAGTCTCCTGGCGTGTCCAAAATTTATACATCAACATTTTTTTGGCGCTAGAAAGAGGACATTTATGCATCAACACCTTTTTGGTGCTAGAAAGAGGGCAGTTTCTCAACCTCTTTTTCTTTTTATGTTTCTTAAAAGAAAATTCAATTTTTCTATTCTTATTGTTCATTTACACTGTCTATTTCTATTTTTGCTTCCTTATTTTCAGTTTTATTGCTCTATTTTAGTTTTATTTTCAAATCTCCAAATTTATACTCTAGCAATCTTTATCTTAACCTTGAAATTTAATTGAGGTGATTTACATCATTCTACTTTTAATTTCCTTTTTTGAAATTTTGCAATTTTAATTTTACTTTTAAAAAATAAAAAATAATATATGTAGTATTTAAATGTTTTTCCATTTTCTTTAATTTTCACATTTTATTAGTATTTTACATTTCATGTTATTTTTCATTTTATGAGTGACTCTTTTTACAAAACATCTCAACAAAGAGCTTCTACTCCTACCCCTAGTCAACCAGCTACTCGTCATTTCACTTTAAGAAAACAACAAGCTTCACTTTTTCCAAATTCAATTCCTAAAAAACCTCAAACTAAGATGATAGCCCATCAACCCCTGGCTCCCTTAGTAAGAAACCCTTTAAACTTTAATAACTACCATGACATACCAAAATCTCTTCAAAACATAAATCTGTTCTTCGATCCTACAACCCTTACGAATGATGCCTACCAACACAGNTTGTGGATCCCTAATAAGATTTCAAAACATTGTCTGTGTTGGTAGGCATCATTCGTAAGGGTTGTAGGATCGAAGAACAGATTTATGTTTTGAAGAGATTTTGGTATGTCATGGTAGTTATTAAAGTTTAAAGGGTTT
>MNCI01006080.1:145046-167511 GCA_015680685.1 Gnetum montanum | reverse complement strand
AAAAACAAAACCAAAAAATGAGGACCATGTTCATTGGTAGTGTAATAAGTTCTTGAGTGTGATGGGGTCCGGCAGTAATCCAACCTCCGTTTCCCCTTTTAAATTTAAGTTTTTCAAAATATATATATATATATGAACCAAGGAAAAATCTGAAAGTTGTGGCTTACTATGATCTAACATGAGTTTTAGCTCATCCTCCTCATTAAGTTTTGTATAAGTCACTTGCTCAAAATAGCCTGCATACTTTTACTGTTACCTTGTGAGAATATTGAGAATGAGAGCTTAAGCATATATCTACATATATATATAATTATACATATATATCTATAAATCTTAGTTAAAATAACAATAAATTATATATTTAGATTTTAATGGTTGTTTGGATAGCCTATGTCGGTGTCTCTTTTGATTATTTGGTTATTTTGATCATGTTCAGAACATTATAGTTTACTTTTAAGTTTGCATTTATTGTTTCATGTTGTTTTTGTTTCCCCATCTATTGCATTTTCATTCAAAATTTTCTAATTCTTACACTTGCATGCAATTTGTAGTTTGGGGGCTAAGTGTTAAGGCCAACCTCACCCATGCTAGCCATAGGGCCTTGTTTGAACAAGTTTTATTAAAATAAAAAATATAAAAAATAAAAATATAAAATAAAAAAATTAAAAATAGAGAACCATGAGCTTGCACATGGCCATTGTCCATTGTCCATGTGCTGGTGGGCTTTGTTGGCCCATAAAAAAATAAATTTTAAAACGTTGATCAAGCATCCACCCATGACTTATGACCCATGATGATTATCTTGTTTTGTTTTTCTTCTTTTTGCAACGATATGAGGAAAAAGGCAAAAATAATTCACGGCAAAGGTGGCTGGCAGTTTAGGGTTAGGGTTTTTCTCTCGTCGGGCCACTATTTAGAGGGGGGTGGAGCCAAGAGCCAGCACCTACGTTTATTCTCTGACAACGATCAAGGGATTTTCGGTTCACCACCAAAGGATTTTCTGTTCAACAACGAGCATTTTTTTTTCTGTTCAAGAGCCGTAAGTCTCTCACACACGGTAGTCTCTCTCTGCATTAGAGAACAACCGCAAGTCTCTGAGCACTGCAGAAAACGACAAGGGTTCCAATTGGAGTCTTTAGTTGCATGACTATTGTGGGGTATCGGATCCAGAACTATCTGCTCCTATCTGCTGCCAAATTCATTCTGTGATTCAGCCATTTAATTTACTCTCGATCGGGTTATTCTTCCGAGGGCAGGAAGCTTGGAATCATTCATTTTGAAAATCCCAACCATTACATATCTTTGGGACCCTTTGCTGTTACTCTACCATTATTTTAATTTTTCTATTGTATTTTGGTGCCACATGCACGTCCGATCTTGCTGTTGCTGCACCATTGCACACCAAATCTCATTGTCGCTACGTTGGTGATCTTGTTGCTGCTGCATTGCACACCCAATCCAGCTTCTACTGTTACGCCATTGCTGTCACGTGTGCCATTAGCCATCAGCAAAAGGATGACGGTGTTCAAGACCAGATAAATATTTGATTTAATTTCAAGTTTACTTTTGTATTGTTTACTTTCCAAAAAAAAAAACTGCAAAAATGTTTAATTTTAATTTTAGTTATCCTACTATGCTTTTCAAAACATAATATAACCCTTCTAAAATTAAATTTAAGTTTTTAATATTCTATTTAAAATATTGTTATTATTGTTTTGTCATATAGCCCTTTCCAGCTGAGACTATTCCCGGGTTTCCGTACCCATATTGGAGGTGCCCTAGGAGATAGTCTCCTAAAACGAGTTTTCACAGGTGTTGGTGACGTGTCCAAAATTTACGCATCAACACCTACATAACTTACTAATAAGATAAGGGAATGGAAGAATGTGTTTCCCTATCTTTTCCTCCTCAAGTCTTCTCTAAATATCTAAAAATAATAAATGGGTTGTGTTTACTTAGAATTTGTCCATTAATATGGCACATTCTCTAATAACATAGGTGGAAATTCTATTAAGTCTTTTAGTTGAAAAAATGTGATAAGTTCCAATGTTGAAATAAATCTTCTTTGTAGTAGATAATTTGTTGTACTCTTTCCTTGTGGTTCCATATGCCCTTTGTAGCCATAAGTTCCTTACATCTATGTTGGATCGCATAGAGATTTGCATGATGTTAGCTTCCACATTTGGTATATTCATTACCTTGGTAATAGTTTCAATTTAATATAGCACTCCTACTTTCTCAATCTTCACAATTGTATCATTATGTTTATTATGCCAAAATTGATGCACTTCATCTAGATACCATTCATCATTACTTGAAATGGTGGGCCAAAGCGATGAGGCTTGAATTTGTTCATGAACCTATGCAAGTGCAAACTCCATGAATGGGCTAAAGTTCAATTTTACTATAATAGTGAATATGATGTATTTCTCTTAGATGACCTACATGCACTCATCGGAGAGTGATGCATGGCCTTTACTCTTGAGCTAGTGGTGGTTTTGGCACATTTTTACTATTTTCATGGAGTAGTGATGGTTCTTGATAGGCTTTGAGAAGTTGATAAATATGCTACATTGGTTCTCTCAAAAAATTTGAAGCTAGCTTGTCAAATACCTTAGACAAGGCAAAGATTTTGAAGATGATATTTTAATTAAAATACCAAAGCAACGTGAAGGAGAATATCAATTTTACATGAGGGATATATCTAAGCAAAGCAACTTATATTTTAATTGAAAAAGTTATAAGCTTAGAAAGTTTATCAATGAACTTCTAAAATTTCCAAAATAATGTAACCATTAAAATATTAAATTTATCATGTGTTGGTACAATGGGATGTTCAAACAAAAAAGCAGCACCCATGCCATGCTGTTGATTCAAGCTCCTTGACAAATGGATTTTAACGATGTCATCATCATGGATTTGCTAACCTCTAGGATTAAATCCTCGCATCCTTAAGAAGTAATATTGGCATCCATGGCCTAGGTAGCCTCAACATGGCTCATATGTGCGGTAGATTTGAAGTTAGGGTTGTAATGGCCATGTACATCAGTGCATGAATTTCAGCAAGTTTAACGAAACAAGCGACAGGGATCATTCCGCGGAGCATCAGGCTTGACTAAGAATTAATGCTTCCAAATTCATGGCTTCCACAGCCATTAGAAATCATGCGTTTGCTAACAAATCTGAAGTTGCAAAGTCTGCTTCATTCGCAGATTCCTTAACAGCAAAACCCTTGAAACCGCAATACTTACCTTGAATGAGCTCCACCGCGTTGCCATATGCTGACTTCTAAGCAAAGAGCATCATGAAAAATCATGGACGAAATTGCAAAGGCTTGGTGGTGAATTACTTGTCTGTGTTGATGCTCACATAGGTGGCAAAGGCGGTGTCATTTTTCCAACCTTTCATGTTGCAAAGTGGTGTTTGAAAAATAAATCAAAGATGATACACCACCATGCCAGTCATAGAGGCACGTTGATGCTCGTAATGTTCTTTTCTTTCATGCATGATTCCCCTTTCTCTATCTTCTTCTTCATCTTTCTCTTCATTGGGATGTCTTCTCTTGTGGGTATGTCTCTCATGATCCATTCTCCTTTCCCTATAATGATTCCTTGATATTCGTTCTTCCTTATCATAGTTTGTTGATAAGTGTGATGAAGAGAATGAGGAAATCTGAGAATGATGTTGGTTGGTTCTCCTTTGATACCTCTTTGATTCATCACCTTTGGTTATGTTGGAGGTCTTAGGCCTTGAATTCCTCCTAACTCTAGAAGGTTCTTCTATGATTTTTTGTAAGAGTTGAATGTAACTTTATGTTCATAGGATCTTTAGTGCATATAAAAGATGACTAAGAACTATATCTATGAGTATGATGAGATTTTTTAACTTTGTTTGATGCATATTCTTTCCTTTCTATTGTTCATATTTTGCACCATAATAGTATCCCATCTTGCTTAAGTCTTTATTAGTTGATATGGCCTAGTCATGTTTTTGGTAACTTAATACCCTTCTTGTACATGGCCAAGATTTGATCTTAGTAAAAATGCTTGAAACATAGACAATGTTAAGTGTTCTCATGGCAAGACAATATGGCCTTATAAGTCTCTCCATTTGAATTTCTCATCATGGTAAAAAATGAATGCGAAATTCAAGTAATAAGAATTACTATGAGCATGTATATTCTAGTTTACATTGGTCCATTCCAATTTTCTTCATTATAGTTCTTGTTAGTACTTTCGCTAAGATCAATAGTAGATGGAGATTTCACTTTAGGTATGGAAACCATTTTAAGTTAGGTAACACCTAAATGTGTGTGTTTTGAAAAAATATTCTAAGGATGAAAGATAGACTTGATAATACCTGATACATCAAGGTATGTTAGGATTAACCAACAAGCAAACATTGATACATACCCATCAACGACACCAATGATGAGTGATAGAGGATTTCAACACTTCACAAGTGCTCACATGTGACTAGATCATAATCCGTGGATGGAAAATGTAAGTATATTAGTAAGTTGTTAAGAATTTCATGATCGTTGTCTTTTCACCCAAAGTTAGTGACATGCAAGACATATGGTTTAACTCTTAGTGATGTATGTGATTAAATGATGTTGTTTGGCTTAAAGAATGCTAAAGGTAAATAAAATGGAAGTGGTTATAAATTCTATCTTTAAGTACAATGAAAATATAAAACTATTCTAGCCTAGTGGTAATAAGTATCCTTTCCTGATTTTCCATACATGTTTTGGGCTAATACAATTCTTAGTGAGATTACCAAGTAACTTTGCCATTGAGTGAATCAAGCAAAGTCACTATTGGATTACCAAATAATTATACTTTACACTCAAAACCAATTATACTTATTCCATCTCACTGGTAAACAAGGTAATATTAAATGCCTTGGGAAATGTAAATAACATAGTAAAAGTAAACAACATAGGAAAGTAAATCTATTTTATATGATATGTTGCAATGATGAAGAACAATTGAGATCTTTATTGCCATTCATGAATTATGTCCAGGAATAACCCACTCAAATAAAGATGTCATACAACTGTAATTCATCAAACTACGGGCATTTACTACTAACTCTAACTTTATGAAAATAAATTGTAAGGATTTCACTAAGTGTTGGTAAAACTTCTATTGTTTGACTTGATGGTGGGCTCATATTTATAGGCATGATCATGGCCCACTACATCGTATCTATGACATTGCTTATTAGACTACAATATCACATGTACGATATCATGGTCCTTTACAAAAAGTGTTTTATCAATAGACATGATGGAAGGCTTGTAGATGATGCTGCAAATCAACATTGTAGCCTCCCTCAAAGTGAGAAATATTATTCATGTTGAGTCATTTGATCTAGTTATTCCTTTGATGTCTAGTGAAAATGTAAACTATCCCATGAATATTGATCATGCTTACTGTAGCAAGCAACAATTCATCATAGACATCTTATTTATCATGACCCCAGTCATGATCATGTCTCCTATGATATGGTCCACTACGTTTTCTTTCTTGGTGATGTCCTTCTTCTTCTTTCTCTTGTTTATGTTTCCTTCTCCCATCCTTACGATGGGGCCTTCTATTGTCTCCACCTTGCCTTTGATAATTTCCCCTTCGATATTGATCACATTCTTCCTCGTTAGATTTAGACAATACAGAAAATGGTGAGGATGGAGAGCTAGGAGAGTTGTGCTAGCTTGCTCTCTTTCTCTAGTTCCTTGGTTATTCTCTAGCCTAGTGAGTATGAGATCTTGGCCTTTAGGTCTTCTTAGTTTTGGGTCCCACTCTCCCCTTGTCTTGGTTGCTTGCCAAGATTGAATGTAACCACTAGTGGATCATATTATCTTCATTGAAGGGAGGAGGACCTTAACGTTGAGATATGCCCAATGGATATTCCATATAATCCTTCTTTGAGTACAATGTTGGTATGATTGAAACTCTTTTACCCTTGGAGGATTGATGGTGGACCTCTATAAGTTTGTCTTTTGAAGTTGGGCTTCCATTAATTGATAATCTCTGGAGAGGTGATATGCTATTTGGTAATTTGAGGTTGCTTCTTTAAGTCCTAGGTTTATTTAATTGCCATGAACATTGATGGAATGACATAATCAAGTGGTAACGGAATGTTACTCTCTAGGTCTTGACATCATAGCTGCTTATCACAGAGAATGATGAAAGTAAAGTTTGAATAGTATGGATCTAGATGAGTGTAAACCACTCTAAGTTATTGGGGCACTTCATTCAGATTCTTCTTTGATCTGTCATTAGATCTTGTAGTATCATCCACATATGGGAAATCAACCCTATGAGAAGAAACATCTTTTAGTTTGTTCTTAAATGTGCATTGAAGAAAATATTATTATTTTTCCTATAGTGGGTCATTATGTTTCTACAAAAAATCTTTGTATGATTTAATTATCTTGAATAGCTAGCACATATCAATCCTTGGCAATGACATGAATGACGAGTGGTGAGTGTTCCCTACACTTAATCATACGAATCACAAATATTTACCTAATATTTGGTTGAATTTCATGGAACGTTGGGTTAAAATCCTAGATAATTAGGCATGATGTTATTGGTCATTGTCTTCCTAATGAGCACTTGTGTCTTTTAATGGGTATAGTTAAGTGTAAAAGAGATGTAAGATGTTTTCACTCTTTTTATTATTTTCCATGATTAAAAACATTGAAATAGTAAAATGATTAAATATTAAGCTATAACTAACATGTGCTTATGGGTAATCTAAGCTATCCTAAACATAGAGCATTTGTTCCCACCTTCTCTACCTATCTTGAACCTATATTAACATTGGTGGGTTACCGAGTGTCTATTGTTAGGCATACCAAGTATCCGCTGTCAAGGTTACTAAATATTAAGATATTATACTCAAAGTGGCCATATTCATGCTATCATGAAATAAAATATTAAATTGCTAAGTGTTGAAAAGTAAAGTGCATTAAGAGTAAAATGTTGAAAATGAACTAAGTGTTGGTCCAAGTGTTGCAATGGAAGGAATCAATTTCAATTTTATTACCATCATGCAAAAGTGTCCACGTACATCATACACTAGAATAAAACTTCATTTAATTAATTTAATCCATTCTGCGTACTCAAAGAGGAAAAATTATAGCTTCTACAGAGTAAAATTGCAAGAGCTTCGTTATAAAAATGACCAGAGGTAACAAAAAATGCAGATGGTGTGCATATTGTTATAGGCAAAAGACTAGATTATGTCTACGCATATCATCAATGCATCAAAGGATATTTCGACGAGCTGCGTCGACTAGTTGACTTATTGACTATTCATTAGAGTACCAACTAAGTAGATAAGTGGCAAAGTAGTACAAAACATGTAAATAGTATTGAAGATGACTACCACATTTTTGTGCAATGTCTTGCGTTGAAACACATTGTTGATTTGTTTTGAATGTTACAAAAAATACTTAGTAATTTTCTTAGTGATATTTTTAAAACTCATAACATGTATATTTCTACCATCCGAATGGATCTAGAAAACGTGCAAAATTAACAAAATTTCAGTTTCATTATTATATTTAGCTTTCTTGTACCACCGAAAAAACAATATAATGTCTAAGTTTTTTTTTTCACCGAAAGATTACCGTGGTTTGGATTATACTTCTGATGCAACGAAGAATTACTAAAATGAGCCGGCAATTATGCACGTTTTTAACAAGAAGCTATGCTTTCAATTTTGTACACAAACCTGGTCTAACCAGTCCGGCTAACCAGACACAGTAGCGAACGTGTATAATTTGTCGCCTGTGGCTGCTACCAACCACCACTAACCTTTTTGTCTTTATCTGCTTGTGCTGTAACTCCTGTTACGATATTAGTCGATGCAGACTTACGATCAGACACTCATTTCCAGTTTCCGGTTGTGGGTTTTGTGGGGTTGTTCCAGTCCCAACTGAGAAGATGAGCGCCACAGTAGTACAGAACAGGCAAATCTTACTGAAAGATTACATTACAGACTTCCCCCGCGAGTCGGATTTCATATTTTCATCCAGCCATGTTACCCTTGATCTGAGCGAGCTGCTCAAAACCAGAGATTCAGAGCTTGACAAGGTCGTGGTTTTGAAGAATTTGCATCTGTCATGCGATCCCTACATGCGAGGTCGTATGGTCAACTATCACGGCTCTTACATACCACCCTTCGCTCCTGGATCGGTACTCTTTTCTTTGCCTCTGCATTTCAGAAAATTTCAGTTGCTTAGCTTCTTTATGGTTTTGTTTTGCATCTTCCACGTCAACAACTTTACGAATGTATCTAGCAAATGTAAAAACGCGTTTTGACATTTAGTAAGTTTGCATCCTTCAGTTAATTCCAGAGAGTTTCACACGTTTTGGGACACATGAGGAAGAATAGTTGTTATATATTCAGCATTCAGGGTATTGAAAATTATGCATAAATTTGTAATAATCTGCATTCCAAGTTGGACGGCAAAGTACTTTGGAAGTGTTTTAGAATAATATGAAGAGTTGTTGCTGGTACCTGCGTGCATTTTGGATGCCCAATTCACCTACGTCCCAAACCATTTGGGCTGCCCAAAGGTGAAATTTTTTCTAGGTACCCATCCTTGTTTAACAGAGACTAATTTTAACAATGGTTCGGTTTCTCAAGTAAGAATTTAGTTGTAGGTTTGTATTGCTATTCACTAGCTGGGTATACCCTACTGGAATACTTAGGTTTGATACCGATATAAAATTGTACCCTTCATATGCAGCACGTACCAAGTTAAGGCTCATCTTTTGGAGTGATGGTAAAGTACTTGTTGCCTCTTTCTTATACAATAAGACCCATTTCGACCCTAGGTGAATTCACTCAAAAAGAGTTTAAGTTTTTGCATATCTGCTACTAGTCTAGTCCTTGGACTACTTGGCGGGGATGAACATTGAGGTGCTTCTAGGTGATGATCTTAAACAAGTTGTGGTCCATGAATTATTTTAAATGAAAAATTGGAGATACAATTCTCAATGTTCTACTTCTTTCTAGAACATCAACTGTCACAATCTGGGTGTCGGATCCCCAAATAAATATTGATAACAAGAAAAGAAAATTCAGAGTGCATCACAAGCTTGACATTGATTAGACACCATTGAAAAAATATATGGAAAGAAAAAACTTTCCAATTTTAAAACTATCTACTTAAGTGTACAACCTTGAATTGATACTTTGAAAAAATGAGTGAAGGAAAATTAATTCTTTGTAGGGAGAAAGGTCCTAGTCCTAACAAAATTCACATCATTTTTCAACATTTATGCTTAAACTTAAAATAACAAAAGCATTTGAGATAGAGAGTTGTGGCTTAATATTAATATTTGTATTTTAGCAAGAAAGATGTACCACTTGTGGAAGATCTCCACCTCATTGTTTGTTATTGATGTTACGTTGAGCTTCACCATCAACTATAACCTTTTTGTTGATATTGGTTTTATTCTTGAGTTAATAGTATTCTTGTTAGGCAAGGAAAAATTTACCTTATACAAGCTATTTCTTTAGGTTGCTTAATACATTCTCTAGTACTAGTAAAACTATACACAGGAGCTTTTGTGTTCTCTCGATTTTTTATTGCCATTTTATCATTGTTATCGTTGACATTTACTTGATTTTTTGTATTGTTAAGTTCAACACATTTTTTTTCTTAAAAATCTTTTTTCTTGGGCAGAAAAGGATAATCATTAAACAAATATCGGTTGCAATGGCAAAAGCTTCAAGAATTAGGAATATCATAATATGTAATTGGCTGAATATAAGTATTTATTCTTGCTTGTAATTCCAATTGCTTTTTAGGATTAAGAAAATTGATTTTAACAAAAAAATGTCTATGAAAACCTAAAGTTGTAGAAATAGATTCCATATGCTTAATGAGATTGAGGAAACTAACAAATTCCTGCTCAGCTTTCTAGAAAATTAACGGAAGATTATATAACTCAGCAAAACAGGAAGCTTTCACATATTCTTCAGATTGGACATCAAAATCTGGAGCTTACTTACAAATGATCAACACTGCCTGCTTATGTATAAAAGACCGTATATCCAGGGTATGCTACACTATCAATGCATTGCCTAAGTTAACAAATAGAAAAAAAAAAGAGAATAATAGTTGACATGAAAGACTTGGATATTGTTTTTTTTATCACATCATTTAACTGCAAAATGAAACTTCGATTACGAGGCAAGTAACCCAAAATTTGAATGAACACATATTGTGATGAAAGATTAACAACCAATGACTCGTATGCATAATCAGGAAGAACAAAATTGGATACCTTGGTTGCATCAACATCAGTAGAAGAAGACATTCTGCTATCGCAATCTGGGTAGTACTGTTAGTAATGCATGAATAGTATTAATGACTTGTGAAACTTGATACTTAATTTCTGTACATCACTTATTTACTTAGATATAAAGTCCATGTTTGCATACTGAAAATCCACCATTTATGCCAATGCAGATGCAATCTGTTTTTCCTTTGCAACCCTTCATTTCTGTCCTTACTATTCAGTCACAGCTTTTACTAAAAGCGAAGGCTAGTTTTATCCTGGATTCATTATAACTGAATCATGAAACTCTTAATTGTCTGTTTTCTGCGTTGCACTTACCAACCTGATCAACTAAAAGTTACCTCTATGCTTTCTTTATGCCACCCTGCAGGAGGAAGCTATATCATCCAAAGTGCATTTGAATCCTGTTAATATAATAAAATTTTCCTTGGGTGAATTTAATGACACTCCAAGAGAGTAACCGAAAAGGAAAAGAAACACACTCTATTAACTATGTCCAAGGGTCAGATGATAAGAGGATATAAGACTTAGATAATAACGTCACAACCTATTTTAAGTATTATGATATTGCCTCATACCTGAATGAGTGAGAAACCAAATGGCATTTGAACATGACAGGGGCAAAACCAGTGCAACAATTTCATCTCGTTGCTGTCAATATGCATTTTTCCTTTTGGAAAACTCTAGTTTCATATGACACATTCAAAAAAATCTCTCCACCTTTTGCAACTCGAATTTATGTATAAAAATGGTTTCTACATAATAACCTCAAGTCTAATATTTCAACAATTTTGTTATAAGATCTTCTGAAATAGCATTACGTGTATTTTGGGAATCGGCTCCTCTTCTGACTTGTAATTAATAATTTGCACAGAAACTTCGTACAACCATCATACAACTGATACCATTCTCCTGTATATGTGTACACATGCATGTCTTGGTAATTCATTTGCATAATGAATGCAAACATATAGATGTTTGGCCAAGAGCTGTAAGGCTTCTTGGCCTTTTTGCCTTTTTGAGATGCATCTCACACTCCAGGATGAAGCAGGTCAGTGGTCAGGCTGGGTGTAACACTGTACCCTGTCCATGTAGTGCTTCACATTTCTACATGCAATTTTAATACTTTATTAAATACTTAGAATTGAACATTTTTTGAAGCATATATATATTTGGAGATGTGACTAATGCTTCTAAGTTATATGAAAGCTTTTGATTAGGTGATTTAAGAAAATTTACTATATATTGAGAATTTTTTCTATTTTTTTGATGTACAAGGATAGTAAAGTGTAACATTATTTTAGAATAACGTTACGAAATTAATGAAAATTGGATCCATGTTTTATTTTCAATGTTAAGCAAGGATGTGTCCTTGTGAAAAATTTCGCATTTAGGATGTCTTGGGGACGGGGATGCATCCCAAAACGTTCCAGGACACAGGTGGGATGTGGTGCATATTACAACATTACAATATTTCAAAATACATTTTATACCCTACTTTCACCTATTTTCTTTATTCCAAAATATTTTGAAAATGTTTGGTCATCAAAGTAGTAGTGAAAACCTCCAAAATATCTCACAAATCACAATCTGCAACAAGTTTATCCATAATCTATGGTGTTTCTAAACATAAGCTAATCTAAATAAAACTATTACTTATCATGTCCTAGTTGCATCCTCGTAGCATTCCCAAAAACCCATTCTGTCCCCAAATGTGTTTGGGGACTTGTCTCTACATCCCCACCTTCCTATGTCCTAGGGACTTGTGAAACATTATTTACTTTAGTAGTTTGTTGGAATTTTTAATTTATTGAATATTTTAATTGAATTTATATAAAAAATTCAAAGTTGTTTTAGAGTGCTTAAATTTAGTGGACTAACTTGATTTTACATGTCTAGTCTAAGACTATCATTATTTCTTTTGATCCAAGTTTTAAATTTTGAGATTTTAATTTTGGTTGGGAGGCCAAGTATTAGTTAGTTGGACTTTGTCATGGAAAATAATAATTATCGTCATATCCCTAGGTTGAGAGATGAATTTTTTATGGGAATTATTATGGGTATGTATTGGTTGGACTTTCTCAGAAAGAAATAATCATTGTCATAATCGTGAGCTCAAAGATGAACCTTTTCATGGGAATATTAGGGTATGTATTGGCTGGACTTTGTTATCAAAAATATTAAATAATTTGTTAGAGGACAATTGCAGAATAAGGTCCCTTTCATAAAAACACGAGTTGTGGTGGCTAACTACAAGTTGTGGTCAAGTCATGTTGTAATACCGCAAGCCCACCATAGCTCGTGTATTTTCTAAAATAGCAAAAAATAAATTTTGAGGATACCATGAGCTGGCCATGAGTTGTGGTCAGGTCATGGTGAATGTTTTGGCCTTGATAGTACTTCAAATGTATTTCAAATTGCCCATGAATGGACTACAAGTTGTAAAATTGTTAAAAAATAGATTGCAAGTGGACCACAAGTTGTGGTTGAGCACTGTGGGTTGTGGTGAAGTCGTGATTAGGCACCACGGGTCATGGTTGCCTAGAAATAACTCTATGTATACTGCAAGTCATGGTGAACTCCTAGTTGAGTCATGGTCCTTCAAGAAATAGAGAACAATGCTGAAACTAAACTTTGAAGGCAAAGAGAGCAAATTTAAGACTTAGACTTGGCAAATAAAGACTAGCAACATGATTTATAGACTCCACATATGATGAGGCTTGCTTGAATTACAAAATAGACAACAATTGAGCTTTAAATTAAGCTTATTTAGGATGAAAGCACAAAACAACTATAAACTTGTATAAACTCTTAATTCAACTTCAAAATGACTTCAGATGCTCTAAAAGACATAAGAGAAAATGTGAGCAGTTGCTAACAAGCTAGAGAAGCTTGGAATAAGCACATGCAAAGATAGACATGTGCTTTTACATCATATTTTGCTAAGCTGGAAAAAAGCCTATCAACAAACATGGAAATTAGCTTGAATCTGAAATTGGGGAGTGAATCCCTTGAATTAAAGCATGAAAATACTTTTAAATTCTTTCAAACTTGACCTGAAACATGAGCATACATATATTTAACTTTAAAAACTTGAAGGAACCTCAAATTGAGACATGCATGTGAGAAACTTGAGAATTTGTATGAAGTTGTGAGAGACTATAAAATAAAAGCATGAGAGAAATTGGGAGAAGAACCCATGAAAGGGATTAACTCCTTGAATGAGATGCCCATGTTGCAAGAATGCAAGAAAGAAGAAAAGGGGAAAGCTAGGAGAGCTTCCCCAAGCACACTCACAACTTGCACAAGAACACTCAAGAATTGAAGAAAGGAAGAGCTTCTATTCACTTTAACTCAAAAGCAAAAGCAAGGTAAGTTACAATGGCAAAGTACACATGCTCCAAGAGGCAAAATGCTACTGCTGTGAGAGGTAATTTGTGGCTGATTTTTGAGACAGTTGGGGCTGATTTTAAGGGCTGTCTGTCTTTGATTTTATGGGAGTTTTTTTGACCGCACCTTAAGAATGTTGTTCTAACCTGATTCTTGAGGCTGTTGGCCAGAGAACACCCCAAGTTTGAAGTGTGTTGCTTCTCCAAGTTGAATCAGCCCAATCAGAGGTGTGCATTCCAAACTGTTTTTGCATCTTATTTATTGATGAATGTTTGTAGTTTTGGCTTGGACAAGTTGAGGGTCATTTCATGAGGGGATCTGAGATTTCTTGTGAATTGTGAGTGGTGCATGAGATCTTTCATGAGTCATGGATTTGATTTTTGGGCATGAATGCATTTGACTTATGAGTTGGTTTTTGTTTGTTATGTGCACTTGGTATTTCCTGTTTTTGCAATCATTATTAATGGATGTCCCCCATTGCTCTATCCAAAATTGATGATCTTATGTGTGGGCTTGAGCCATTGGATGCAAAGGGCTTGAGTTGCACAACACCTGAAGGTTTTCGGTAATATAGGTGCCACTTGTAAGTGTGTAGCCACCTCATGTACAATCCTGAATCACCTATCTTGGGGGTATCTCAAGGTGTAGTCCAAAAATGAGAATTGAGCAAGACCTTATTTGTGTAGTATAGAACTTGAAGATAACCCAAGTCATGACTAGATGGTGACCAGATTTTTTCGAGGTGGATGCCTTGAATGTGGAAATACAATGTCACATTGCATAAACAAAGCTATTAAAACCTATATGTTTTTGATTCCTAGCCATTGCTTGAAGTCTTTATAAATTATAAATCTTGTTTGGCAAAAACATAGTGAAGTGAGCGAGTCACAATTGTTTGCTATTTTTCTAGCTTATTAAGTGATTAGAAATAATAGCCATCACCTTGTCTATGCATTTTCTTGGGATATCATAGTACTAGCATGGATAGGCAACATGCAATCAATACATAATAGTTAGAATTATGTAGGCTATAAAAGTCCTATGTCATCAAAAACATGTTAATGGCAATAAAAGTAGGAGGTAACATACTGCAATCAACTTACCATTATATTGAGTCATATTCTTATTAGTTGCTAGTGTAGGTTTAGCCCTATGTTTTATGAATTTGGCAAAAAAATTGGAGTGAAAATTTAGAGGGTGGTTATGAGGGGCCTTACATTCTACCATTTTTTGTAACGCTGTCCAAATATGAAAGTAATAGAAAGTAAGGCCAAAAGGTTAGGAAATATTTTTAAAGAGAAGAACGTAAATCAACAAACATTATACCACCAACCTATAAGTTAAAAAGTTAGGCAATGTATAGATGATATATAAAATCTAAGGAAACACAAGTTTTTGTTGTGGACCTAGTAAAGTTAAATTAGGAATTTGTAGTTGTGTTTAAATAAGGAAAAAACTTCTAAGATGTGTGATTGCATAACACTAAATTGGATATCATATATGTGATATCTATGTTGGCCAAGAATGGATATAATTGTTCCACCCTGATGACAATTAACAAGTCCCTTACTAACATGAAGCTTCTTGCCTCTAGATGCTTAATAAGAACTTTCACATTCTCCTGGCCATATTGTTAGCTTCAAACCTCGTAGTCTGCTTTAGATGATGATCTCAGTCAAAAATTCTCACTTTGCTTCAAATGATACAAAAATGTTTCTTGGAAATTTTGATATAGGAAAAAAAAAGGACCTAGCTTGCTTTAGTTATAAACCAGAAACAAAATAAAATGGAACAGGAACAGGAAATTGTGATGGTTTCCTGTGAACATAATCAACCAAATACATATACAAAAAAGAAAACAAAAAGAGTTTTAAGTAGAACAGTTGAGTACAAGCTTGTTTGATAGTAAAAATTGCCTTTCTTCTGGAAAGATAATTCATTTTACATTTTCAAGGGAGGTGTTGGAATTGAATCTACTTTGTTTGGAACAAAGATGTAACAGATCTGAAATATTTGTGGTTGAACCCTGACATTATGGTTAGAGCATTTGGTCTATAACTATTAGGTTTAGGTTTCAGGCCACATGTGGCAGTTGGGGAAAGGTAGAGAACTAATTGTAAAAACCACTGTCAAATCACCTGCTTGCCCTAATCTGTTATCCCAATCTGATGAAATAAATGCAATGATGATGATGGAATTTAAAATACATACCAAAAGAACTGTACAATTTATAGAAATAGAAAATTTCTTCTCACGTTTTGGTTAAAGAAAGCAAAGTTCTTGCCTAAGAAACTCGTGCCATTAATGTTTGGATTGTAATCTTTTGTTATGAATCTATTGTTAAAAACTTCTTCTTGAATTGTTGACTTATGTAGTTTTGACTCTTGATCTTCTAGATGTGATAATTCTGGAATGTCTGAAATTCTGGACTGTGAGAAAAATGAGTTATTGAAATCTTGATAATGCATTTAATATGATGGTTGCTTGATAGTTTGGTTGCACTGATGACAACGAATTTATAATTGAGAAGGGAAGTTGATACTAGTGATATATGTGTAAATGAGAGAAGAAAGAACATGAAAAATTGTGAAATTGCAAAGAAAATCGAATGTCAACTTTATTGCCTTCAAAACAGGTCATTTCATTTATGTATGGCCTTACAATTTATAGGAAATCATTGGGGCTATACTTGGGGAACTTGAGAAGTCATTTCCCATAGTGAAAATAAAGAAATTTATGTAAAATAAAGGTGAGTTGGGGCCAAAATGGTTTACATTCGCCCATCAACTAATAAATAAATAAATATACTTTGACTTTGTATACATTTGTCTTCATGTAGGTAGAGCATTGGACACTAATTGTTAACATCTATAACTGTGGGATGTAATCAAGTATTGTTTTAACTTCTTGTGTAACAGGTCATACAGGGATTTGGAGTCGCTAAAGTGGTTCTTTCAAATCATCCAGATTTTCAGGAGGGTGATTTAGTTTCTGGTTTTACAGGGTGGGAGGAATATACTGTTTTGTGGAATGACATAAAATTATCAAAGATAAAGGACAAGGATGTTCCCCTTTCATATTATCTTGGTGTTTTAGGTACCTGCATATCTTCTCATTTTCTTTAGCATTTTCCGTGACTGTTAGCGTGTTAAGTTTTTGTATAACTTTGGTTTCTCTTTCAACACTGGAAGAGTTGCTAAAGAGTTGTGTAATCGCCAGCTTCATGAAGGGATTCTCGAAATTATCATATGACAATTCGAGCATAAAAAAATGGTAAGAAAACTTTTCTTGCTCACAGTACTTAAGAGATGGTCATCACTATATGATGAGCTACAACTGAACATTTAAAAATTCCCCAAAGATTTTAATGAATAGGTCAAAAGAACTTTTGATTAACAATAAATTTTAAATGATACAATCAAGAATCCTTGGGGTCTTAGAGATCCACCAAGGAACATGATTAATGGTCCACTTAATAAGCATGAATTATAAAATAACACAAAAAATATGAAACCATCACTCTTATTGTGCCAATAGCCATTTCTAACTTTGATTGAAAACTTTTAATTTGGCGATTTTGAAAGGCTTAACAGTTAAAAATCCCCTTCTACCTATAACATTCTGTTTGTAGTCTTTTATTGCCAACTACCAAACTCTCTCTAGTTTGCATTTGGTCCTTAAAAATTCAGGGATTTGTTTCCTTCCAAATCTTAGAGATCATGTGCAATGGACTCCAAATTTTAGCATTATAAATATTGATCTATGGCTGCCTAAACTTTATTCAATATGAACAATTATAGGGCAATGCATAAAAATATGATTATGATTCTTATGTGCAATTTTTGAAGACAGATAAACCTTATGATATTGATATGAGAAATTTATTATTATTGCAAGCAGAACAACCTTTGTAACTACCTCTACAATTTCTCGCCCACCCTCCCTTCCCCTTAGAAATAAAAAAAGGAAAAATAAAACCTATACAGTATCCTTTTGAAGGCCTTTGTCAGTAGAGTTCAGCTTCTTTTGTTGACAATAATTGAACCTGATCAGGTCTGTTTCATCCCTAGGAGGTTGATATAAGATTGTATGAATGCAGCATGAGGCAGTCCACTGGGCACAGTACAATACTACTATATGCTTACAAAAGTTAAGACTTGGCCAATGCCTACTACAGAGTGGACTGAAATGCCTTGGATTTCACTCTTGAATAGCTGGAATTTGGTCTTTGGTTATGAAGTTACGTTACCTTTTATCTAAGTATTGTGTGCTTCTCAGTCCAAATCAATGGTTACTACTTGATTAAAGAGAAAACTAAAAATGGAGGTATTAAAGAAATCACAACAAATGGTTTGCTTGACTTTACATGTGCAATATGTGGATGCTTGTAGTGCCTCACATTTTGAAGCTTTTACATATCTAGAGGTGTGCCTAGTGCTTATAAGTTAATATGAAAACTTTTGATTGGGTGATGTAAGTAAATTTAGTATTTTATTCACAATTATTTATTATTTTAAAATAGAAAACAAGCATTTTTATTAATCAATAAGAGTGGTCAATTTTAATATTATTTTAAAATAATACTACGAAATTAATAAAAATATGATCACAGTTTTTTTTGCCATTTTGATGGATTTTTAAAAAATTTATTAAGTATTTAATTAATTAGTGACTTGATCATTACCTCAGCGCTAGTCCAGTGTGAGAGCTTAGAATCTACAAATTTGAGTAAACATTGAATCATTGGTCCATTGTAGTGCATTGCTAACTTTCAATATCAAGAATATTTTTAATTCCCTAGTTGCTAGTTTAGTGCTAGTTGACTTTGCTCACGATGACATAGCGATGAGCCATACCTTCCTTGTTTTTTGGAGTTTTAAGCTAATCTATGGCTTGTTAAAAAGCTTTTTCAAAGATTAATTGTTGCGACGAGATTATTGACAAAGTGGCAAAACATTTGGTTACATGAAAGGAAAAACTTTTAACTCAAGTAGGGAGGCTCAAGTTTCTTAAATCAGTGCTTCATGATATGCCTCTTTATTTGCTGCTTTGCTATAAAGCCCTAAAAATAATTGTGAATACTATAGAAAATATGGAGCGTCAATTTCTTTGGTCTCACACTAAGGGCAAAAGTTTTCATTTTATAAAATGGGATTTTATTTGTTGGCTTATTTAAAAAGGTGGCTGGTGTATTCAACATCTTCACCACTTCAACTTGGTAGCTTTACATATGGGATAAGTCATGGATTCAAGTGATGCTTGCCTAGTACTTTATAATAAATTTTTGTTTCACAATGCACCTCCAATAACTTGTGCTAGGTAAACATGTCAAAGTTTTGAAAACTAAACAAAGAGATGAAATGAAATAGTACTTTTTATTGAAGTTTATGAAAGATTGCATACAAGGATTTATAGGCCAACCTTATTCTGTATTTCAGGAAACAAACTAAAAAGGAAAACCAATCTCTTAGAAATCAGAAATGATAAAAACAGAAGCTACAAATCAGGGAAAACAAACTCCACAAAAATTGCAATTAATCCCACAAAATTAGGAATTTACTCGGTCTTTCCAACACTCCCCCTCAAGCTGGAGAATAGATATCTATCATTCCCAGCTTGCAAACTAAAGACTCAAAACGTGGTTTTGATAGTGCTTTGGTGAGGATATTGGCCTCTTGATCCTTGGTAAGAATGTAAGCTAGGCTGATTGCTCCTGAGTCAATCTCATTTAACATGCTTCATTCGATCATGTTGAATTGGGTTGTGGACAATGCTTATTGCTGATTTACTGTCACTATAGAGCTTCATAGGACTTGAGAATGAAATTTTTAGATCCTTTAGAAGTCTCTCAATCCAAATAAGCTCACACACTTCTTGAGCAATCACTTGGTGCTCTGCTTCAGCATTGCTCCTTGCTATAATTGACTGTTTCTTACTCCTCCACATCACAAAATTTCTCCATAATTTCACACAGTATCTAGTTGTGGGTTTGCTATCTTCCATTGATCCAACCCAATTGGCATCATCAAAGCCTTCCACCTCTCAAGATTCACCTTTCTTGAACAAGGGTCCCTTGCCAGGAGATCCCTTTAGATATCTCAATACATGATTGACTGCATCTAGATGTTGATTTGTAGGTGAATGCATACATTGACTGATCACACTCACACTCTAGGCAATGTCAGGTTTAGTACAGATCAATTTTCCTACCAGACTTTGATATTGCTCACGATCAATTGGAGAATCATCATTTGTAGCCTTTTGTTTCCAAATCCTTTCCAATGGTGTGCTGGTCAGTTTACAACCTATTTTTCCCGTCTCCTTAAGCAAATCAAGAACATACTTTCTTTGGGTAACAAAGATCCCTTGTCTGCTTCTAGCAATCTCCATACCAAGAAAATACCTAAGGATCCCAAGGTCCTTGACTTGAAATTTGTTCTTCAGTTTAGTCTTCAACTTTGAGATCTCTAATTGGTCATCACTGGTAATCATGATATCATCCACATACACAATGAGAATGGACTTCTTCCCACTCGATGATTGCTTAGTGAAGATTGTATGATTGGCTTGCCCTTGGGTGTATCCAGAACTTTCAATGCTAAGCTAAATCTTGTGAACCAAGCTCTAGGAGATTGTTTCAAACCATACAAAGACTTCTTAAGCTTGCACACTTTGTTGCTTCCCATCTCAAATCCTGGTGGCATCTTCATAAACACTTCCTCCTCCAAATTTCCATTCAAAGAAGCATTCTTTACATCCATTTGGTAAAGACCCCATTCAAGATTTACAGCAAGTGACAACAATACCTTGATTGAGTTCATCTTGGCAATAGGGGCAAATGTTTCTTCGTAGTCAATACCATAAGTTTGGGTGTATCCTTGAGCAACCAAGTGAGCTTTATACCTCTCTGTCTCCCCATTAGGCCTAAACTTCACTGTGAATATCCACTTGCAACCAACAACTTTCTTCCCACTAGGAAGATCAACTACCACCCATGTTCCATTCTCTTGAAGTGCTCTTATCTCTTCTTCAACAATTGCTCTCCATTTCGGATTTTGAAGGGCTCTCTGAATATGTTTTGGAATCTCCACATTGTTAAGGCTAGTAACAAATGCCTTGTATTGATGAGACAGATTTGAGTAGGTTAGCTACCGAGAGATGGGATGTTTGGTACAAGTTTGAACACCTTTCCTGAGAGCAATAGGAAGAAAACACCATACCTTCTTCCATGGTTTCAAGATCCTTCCTTGGTTCAGATAGTTGCATAGCGTGGGGAGTCTTTGGTCTCTTGGAATAAACCATAATTGGTTTGGAGATGCTTGATTCTCCCCCTTGATTCAATTCGTGATCACATTGGTTTGAAGGGATTTGTTCAATATGAGGATTGTCTGGTTTGGTTGGAGATGGAGACTCGAATGAAGAATGAGACTCAGATGGAATAGATATAGGAAGTGAGATAGAGGGATCCCAATGGCATCTTCATTCATCATCTCCCCTTGAAGAGAACTATTGGGATAAAACATTTGATCTTCCAAAAAAGTTACATCATAAGAGATAGAATTTGCTGGAATGGGGTTGAAAGCATCTGTATCCCTTTTGAGATGGAGAGTAGCTAGTAAAGACACACTTAAAGGATTTGGGATCAAGTTTACTCTTTTGTGGGTGATGATTATAGACATATGCAATGCAACCAAACACTCTAGGAGAAAGAGAGTTAAGAATACTAACGTGAGGGTAGGTGTCAAGTAGACAACTAAGAGGAGTTTGAAGATTTAGAGTTTTGGATGGCATTCTATTTATAAGATAGGCTGTAGTTAACATTGCTTGTCCCCAAAATGAGTTTGGAACATGACTAGTGAACATAAGAGCTCGGGCTACCTCTAGTAAATGTCTATTTTTCCTCTCTACCACTCCAATTTGTTGAGGGGTGTATGTACAAGAACTTTGATGAAACACTTCATTATCATTTAGGTATTGTGTGAGGTCATTTGTGAAATACTCTCTACCATTGTCAGTTCTTAGAATTTGGATATTGATTTGGAAGACATTTGAGATATGTTTGTGAAGTTGTTTAACAATGGATTCAGTTTCTGATTGTTCTCTCATGAGATAAACCCAACACGTCCTTGTATGATCATCAATAAATGTGATAAACCACTTAGAGCCCGTGAGAGTGGATTGACGAGTGGGACCCCATATGTCACTGTGTATAAGATGAAATGGCTTTGACACTTGATATGTATGAGAAGGCTAATTTACAGTGTTCACATTGGAAATCTGAAGGATTTTTATTGATAAACAAAGTTGGATACAAAGATTTGAGATAAAGAAAACTAGGGTGACCAAGGCGTTTGTGCCAAAGTATTATTTCTGAACTAGATGAGGTTGAAAGGGAGATGTTTTCATGACATTGAATTTTTGAAGAAGAACCAGCACCATTGAGAATGTAGAGACCATGTTTTTCCTCAGCATTGCCGATCATCCTTGTCAAAGATAGGTCTTGGAACACACAGAGAGAAGGGAAAAATGTGAGTGCACAATTTTGATCTTTTGAGNAAGATTTATTTACTATGTTCTGGAGTTAAAGTATAACCTCCTCTCTATCAGCAAATTCTCAAAAGATCAAAATTGTGCAATCACATTTTTCCCTTCTCTCTGTGTGTTCCAAGACCTATCTTTGACAAGGATGATCGGCAATGCTGAGGAGAAACATGGTCTCTACATTCTCAATGGTGCTGGTTCTTCTT
>MNCI01006080.1:55194-144836 GCA_015680685.1 Gnetum montanum | reverse complement strand
TGTCAACAATCCACTTATCATTTACATGGCAATGTGTAAAACATGAAGTACTTAGATTACCTCTATGTGCAATTGAGGCTATGGGAGTCTTTGATGATGTGTCGGCCTCCTTGAGCAGGTTGGGATTGCTCAATATTGACTGTAACACTTTAATTTGTTCAGTAGTGAGATTGAGATTACCGGACTTATCATTCTTTGCAGTAGTCTTGATAGCAAGGGCTTTGTTTGGCTCTTGGTGGTTTCGTGGCTTGTAATTTGGTGGGTGTTCGTGGATTTTGAAGCAGGTATGCTGTGTATGATTCGTCTTGTGGTAGTGATCACACCATAGCTTCTCCTTCCCAGATCTTTGGCTCCTTTGATGTTGCTTGCTTTGGTGTGTGACGAGTGCTGATCCTACTGAAGGACCATCTGTTCCAATTGGAAGCATAACCTTATTCCTGCTTTCCTCTCTTCTTACTTTGGCAAAAGCCTCATGGATGGTGGGAAAATGCTTTGTGCTCAACACTTTGCCCCATACCTTGTCCAACTCTTTATTCAGACCTTGTAAAAAATCGAAGATCCGCTCCTTTTCAATCATCTGAGCAGACTTGACTCCATCTTCAGGACTCTCCCATTGCATTTTGTAAAATAAATCCATCTCCTACCATAATTCATCTCATGAAGCTACGAGTGTATTTCAAGACATTGTGATGTGTTTTCCAGATCCAAGTAGATTTCTTGAACTGCTGTCCCTATGTCTTTGGCAGTTTTGTAGAACAGATATGTCCTTCCAATTGGTGGTTCCATCAAATTAATTAACCAAGCCAGCACTATGGAATTTTCAGCATCCCAAGTATGATAGGCAGGGTTGGTAGATTTAGGAGGCAAAATTGTACTGGTGACATATTCGGACTTTCCTTTGCCTTTGAGGACAAGAAAAATGGACTAAACGGACTGAAACCATTGTTGGAAGTTGGCTCCATTTAGTTTGTGCTACGTTATTTGAAGAGAATGATTTACAAAGGGTTGAGAAGAAGAAGATAAAGGATTTTGGATAGTTGTCGCCAATGTGCTTTCAAGTGTGCTGGGCGAAGAGGATTCAGAAGAAAATTTTCTTTCGGCCATTTAACTTGGCTCTGATACCATGAACAAAGAGATGAAATGAAATAGTTCTCTTTATTGAAGTTTATGAAAGATTGCATACAAGGATTTGTAGACCAGCCTTATTCCGTATTTCAGGAAACAAACTAAAAAAGAAAAATAATCTCCTAGAAATCAGAAACAATAAAAATGGAAGCTACACATCAGGGAAAACAAACTCCGCAAAAACTGCAATTAATCACACAAAATCAGGAATTTACTTGGTCTTTCCAACAAAAAGCTAAAAGTTTGGTTTGAGATAATTATGCATGTTGAAGGGCAATCTATTTGTTGGGGTGATTCTAATCAGTATAAGTTGAACGATGCTTATGCAGAGTTGGCTTTGGGTATTAAGAATCCTTTTAAGGAGGCATGGTGGAAGGATATCATGATTCCAAAATGCACAATTTTTATGTCCAAGTGTTTGTATGTAAAATTACCTATGAATATTCTTTTACACCATAAAGGTTTGATTACCAGTGAGCTTTGTATGAGGTGTAGGGTATAATCTAAGACCATTAATTATTGTTTATTTCAATGTTCTATTGTCCAATCATGTTGGCAAGAGCTTGCACACGACTGATACACATTGGAACTGCATGTCCATTCATGATGTGATTTCTTGAACTTCTCAAATTTAGGAAAAATGGAAGTTACACAAACATAAAATTCTTATTGCCTTATGGTGTTGTAGAAATCAGTGGGACTTCAAACAAGAACATTGTGATTTTAGGATCGAGGTTCTATGGTATGTTACAAATTGTTTTTCCTTTTTTGCTACCCTAGTGATGGTGATATTTGAGGAAAATAGCCATGAGCCGCTCAGCTTTGGTCATTTGAGAGAAATATTTGTCAATTTTTTTGTATTGCTTTCTTGTTTTAATGCTTTGATTTTCTTTTCTTAATTAGTGGTATGGAAGGCCTTTTTTTTTGTTTTGTATTGGAAGCTCTGGGGGCTCCACTTTTGGGTGGTCTCTCTCTCTCTTTTAATTTTCTAGCTTTCTAGAATTTTCTGTTCTGTCTCTAGTAAGATTGACATTGTAATCAGTTTTTAGTTTTTCAGATGTGCTCTGGCCACTATAGAACCAGGTTTACCTTTCTCCAAACCAACTGGAAAAAAAAAANAAAAAAAAAACAAAAGAAGAAGAAGAAGAAAAGAAAAGAAAAAAAAAAATCTATATGCTTGCAAAATGTAATGATAATTGGAGATTGATTGATGAATGAAATTGGGCTCACAAAAGATCCCAAATTTGGATTTTAGCCTTCTAAATGATTTTAAATGAACTTCAATTGACTTTAAACTGCTTCAAGCCTTCTCCATGTCACTTTAAAAGGATTATTTGATCCTTAGAACAAGTCAGAGGTTTAATTATTTGAACCTTTTATCTTTGAGTGAAGCTACAAACATATTCATCAACATTTCTTAAATATTCATACATCTAATGAAAAATCTCCAATGTGCTCACTTCTTATTTCAAGTTTATTAAATTGAATTCTGTATTGAAGTTCTTGGATTTGTTGATGTTGAGGGATGCCTTGGTAATCAAGATGAAGTCTATTCCATACCTGTTTTAAAGGAATACAATTGTCCAACAATTATTTGAGAGACATTAAAGATAATTATCATTTATTTCACTGTTTTTTTTCTTCTTGCTTCTTTCATAATCCTCCAAAGGTGAGGTTATCGAAGTCATTAACTTCATCAAATCCTGATATAACGACTTACCACACACCCTTGAATTCAAGTAATCCCCTCATCATGTTGGTTGAAAGCAAGAAATCTTGATTGTGATTGAAAATAATTGGGCATTTGGAAATTTCCTTTTTTGTTATTCATCTTAAGTTATTTGATGAATGTCCAAACTCTATCTTCAGCTCCAATACCAAATTGTTAGAGTTGCAGTAAGCGGAAGCTTTGAGTCTTTGGGAATTGCTTCCTTATTGAATTTAGATAGACTGCAATTTGAGTGTGACTTGACTGCAAGTTGCGTTTGATTTTTTTTTAAAAAAATTGAAAATCAATCATTGTGAGCTGGATGTGAATTAATTATGATTTACTTGAATTGGGTTGTGACCTTATCACAAATTGCAGTGGAGTCTCTCTGGTAAAAATAATAGAAACCTGAAAGTAGTGCGACTTGGGCACAGGAAGGGCACTAGGAGTGATCACAACTTGATCACTACCTTAGCACTAGTCCAGAGCGAGTGCTTAGAATGTAAAATTTGACCAAATGTTGAATTGCTAATCCATCACTGCTCCATTGCTAGTGCATCGCTAACTCTTAGGATAAAACTTTTTTCCAGCTCATTGGTTATTAGTTCAAGACTAGTTGACTTTGCTTATGGTGAGGTAGCGGTGAGCCATAACTTGTTTCTTGAAGTTTCAAGCTGATCTATGGCTCATTAGAAAGGTCTTTTAAAAATCTATCTGCTTGCAGAATTTGATGATAATTGGAGGTCAATTGATGAGTGAAATTGGGCTTGAAAATTGCCCTCAACTCTGGCTGTTCACCTTCTGAATGACTTCAAATGAACTTCAGTTGACTTTAAATTGCTTCAAACCTTTTTCACATTGCTTGGAAAACAGGATTATTTGATCCTCAAATGAAGTCAAATGTTTATTTGGGATTGTTTAATACTTTAATTAGCAGTCAATGCTTTCATTTTGCAATTGGTGTTTCACTTTTGAGAGAAAGAGAAAAGAGAGAGAAAATGGTTTTGCAATTGTTTTTTTAATTATTTCATTAGATATCATCAAAGAATTATTTATTCATCAAGTTTCTTCAAGTTTTTCCATTATCAAGTTTTTCTTTGATTAAAGGAAGAGCCTCCTACTTGTAGAATTTGGTAGGGGCCATGTACATCAATTGTCACTAAGTTTGCTTTGACCAGTACATTCATAAAATGAAAATTTTAATAGCTATCTGGGCCATTATCATGCCCATCTACCCATCAAATACTTAATTTAAATTTTTAATAAACATGACTTTTGGTATTCCGCAGCTAATTTTCTTTATTTTGTTCAATATTTTTAATGAAAGAATCATCAAAAAATGTTTCCAAGGTTCCACTCTTAGTTTTGAAAAATCAAATAATGTTTGAAACATTTCTAATGCATGGTATATTGTAACATTCTGCATACCAAATTATATTGGCTTAAAATGTAAGAAGCTGAAATGCCCTTTGAATATTTGGCAAAATATAATGCCACAATAATAGATCTAGAAGCAATGGTTCACAAGGTTTGATGTGATCAGTACTTGTTGATCTTATTGGAAGCATTGCTGAGAAGTTGAGGTCATGTAGTGATAGCAGTTAGTGCTAATATCTTCACAACAATGGACTATGACAGTATAAGGAAATCATTGCCATTCTTAGAATGGAAGAGATGCATTATTCTCAAAGAGGATAAACTTCTTTAGGAAGTCAAGCATTGGTTATGGAGAGTGGTAAGAAGAAGAAAATACTGATTTGTTAAGAATGTGGTGAATGTGGGAATGTAAAGAGAGATTGCAAGTTTTCTTCTATTGAAGTTGTATTCAAAGCAAAAGAAAGAATTAAATTTTGAAGTTTGTTTTGTTCTTTGAACATGTAAATATGGATGTAGTTTAGTTTGCAATGTCTTTTGTATATGCTTAGGTCTTTGTTTACTACATGAAGATGCGAATTTGTTGATGTTGAAGAGGCATTCATTTAAATTGGCCCTTTTGAATCTCTTATGCATAAGCATGAGGCTGTTTGTTGTTTGTTTATTTCCATATGTTAACACAGGATCTTAGTTTCTCTCTATTCTTTCCTGAGGGTTTTACCTTATAAATCTTGCATCTCTTATTTATTATTTTGCATGAGCTATTATTTTGGTTCTGCACTAAGTTCATTATTTTTAGGATTTTTTGGGCTATGTTGTTTTTCTCTGATAGGAACCTAACTAGCAAAGGTTAACTTTCCTAGGATTGGCGATGCTGGTGGACGTCGTGTACTACTTTTGCTTTCTTCTTATTGGGAAGTAAAACAAGCCATTTCATATTCTATTCTGGCAAAATAACATTAAACATTCAAAGCTCGTGCATAACATCACAAACATCTTGTTGTACAACACATCCTTTTGCACAATGTCCCAACTGATTTTGAACAGTTGAAAGGTGTAATCATCCATACCTGGTGCCTTAATTGAAGGCATGTTGAAAACTGCTCATTTAATGTCTTCATTTGTCGTCCAACCATTTAGCTTCGCCATGTATTCTTTGGGAAAGGGCCTTGTCTATAAAAAAAAATATTTTCTTGTGGTACAACATGTCTGTTCAAGATTCACTTATAGCATCTGACCTGGTTGTGAATCAATAACTTGTGGGTTCAAGATTTACTTGTCACATAGGTCCTAGCTGTGTATGATGAATAACTTGGTAGTGAGGGTTGTGACTTGCATGCTATATGTGACAAGTAAACCCTAGTAGGAGATACTGAGATAGACGCCACCCAGTGACATGGTGATAATATACATTTGGGTTGGGGTCAAATAAACAGCTGGCTATAAAATATCGTCAAAGCACTCACCTGGGCAATGGTAATTCTGAAGCCTTCGAACCAAATCCTTGTGAATATAATTCAAGATTTCCTGACAATCTTTTCTCCCTTCTATGATTCACTAGTTTTGTGATTTTCTGTTCTGATTGGATTGCATATTTATGATGGAATAAGTCACAAATAATAAAATTTTTCCCTGTTAGAACTTTCTGGTTGGTCATATTTTTCATGGATATACATTACAGATAAAGATTATGATCTTTTTTAAATATTGCATTTATATTTACAGACAATGCAATAATGCCTCGACTATCTTTGTGCAGTTCTAAGAGACTGCCTGACGTTTATTGGTTGTTATTCTTAGTTACGGTAGTATTCTATAAAATAAAAACTGCATTCATTGTTTTTATGTGGATCTGTTTGTCTCTAATGGTATTGTTTATGGACAGTACTTCATTTGATTTTGATGAAGCATAGCTTTATATTGTGGTCCTTTATTTCAGGGATGCCAGGGTTCACTGCCTATGCTGGATTTTTTGATGTTTGCTCACCCAAAAAAGGGGAGACTGTCTTTGTCTCTGCAGCTTCAGGTGCTGTTGGACAACTTGTTGGCCAGTATGCAAAGTTGATGGGATGTTATGTGGTTGGTAGTGCTGGAACTAATGAGAAGGTGGGTCTTGTGGATCGTGTATTTACTTTATAATTAGAAAGTGGGTCTTCAACCATTTGTTATTGAAAAAGTTGCAGCCATATCATTTAGAGAAAAACCTAATTTATGTTTTTTTGGAAAGAGGTTGGATATAAATTAATTTAAAAAGCAAACTATGTATAGATACGACCAAGATCCAAAAACCGAGGAGAGGTCTCCCCCTGGAAGGGAACTCCCTAACCAATAGCAACATTAGGCACTTTTCTCATTGACCATGTCTTTGTGCTTCATTGGTTTGATGTAAGTTTTCTCATGTATTATATGCATTGCAACATTTCAGATACAAACATTAGAGAAGAAGTTAGGGTTTGATGGTGCATTTAATTACAAAGAGGATGATTTGGAAGCTTCACTAAAGAGGTTCCCAGTTTTCAAGTTTTACTTTAATGATCTTATTTTGTTCTCGAAGATTTGTCAATGGACTTTGTCAAGCTCAAGAGCTTTTTTTTTCTTGTTCTATTCTTTGGTTATATTAATATTTCGTTGACTGAATTCTTGCAATAAACTGACCAGGGAATAATATTTGACTTCATTTTAAAAATGGCTTTTTGTTACATTACACCCATATCGTTCCTAATCTCATTTTTAATCTATTTTAGAAACAAAGTTCAATAACTAGATTTTAAAAGTGGTTCTATTGTTTTATCACAATTGATATTTGGATATGATATTGTTCTCCTTGGCAAACAAACAGTATGCAAAGAAAAACATTTTTTTGGGGTTTTTTTGTTTCTTTTTTCTTTTTGGAGGGGCTGGTGTTGGAGTTTTTGTTTGGGGCAGGGTTGGAACTCCTTTTATTCCCAGTATGTGTTGTATGAACTGTAAAGAGCTGTTGATTGTTTAACCTTGGAATGAGAATATAATAATGAAAGGAGCACATTCCTACAAATCCAATTTTAAATCAAGACACTATTAAATATAAAAAGGATTATTACCCAGAGGCTCAATGCTCATCCTGCCAAGGCAGGGTTGTGGGAGGGTCGGTGGATGAATGATTGCTTAACTTCTTTCAAGGGGCTATGGCTATGCTTAAACTTAGGTCTTATGACTTGAGAAACAAACACCTTACCATCACTCCAAGTGTTATTAGATGACATTAATCTTCATTGGTTCATTCAATAGGCTGCCTTAGTGTATTTTCATCCTTAATTAAATTTTTTTAAACTCACTATAGAACCCAAACCCTCCATATTCCTTGTCAGTTGAGACTAACACAAGTTAAAGGTAGTGTTCAATGGCTTGCCATGAAAATAGAAGTAATACATCAATGGTGTATGGCCCACTTGGTTTAAGTTTAGTTTGCAAACAGTATACACGGATCTGTTATTATGTATTCCTAAAATCTGTTCCGTTTTCACCTATCAATTTAATATTCTACAAAATGCTTCATCTTGTGGCAAGTGATCATGAAAAGTAGGTTCAAACAACCGTTAAAAATGGGGTTGCATTCTCATATTGAAGGTTGTTCAACTGTATATCTGACCATCCTCTAGGCATAAGTGGGTTAGTTTGTGTTCATTGCTGAAAAACTAAGGATTGATATACCCCAAATTAGGTGATAGGGGATCATATATAAGGTAGGTATATGCTTATGAATGGTGTTTGCTTCATTGAAAACCTTTAGGTGGTGTGCAACTCACCCCCTTACCTTCAATGGGTTAGGATATTGAGCCTAGGTAAGGCCATGTATGGGTATAGTTGGATAGAGGTGCTCATCCTCACATCCAATGCAAGATGCATGAAAAGTAAATGATGCAATACATCCATTCAAGGCATGGGAATGAATATATTTTAAGAATTGCGTAGTATGTCTCTAAGAAATATATGTTCTTTAAATAGACACATCAAACAAAGAAATATATATTCTTTAAATAGACACATCAAACAAATATCTGAAAGGAAAGAAATCAAGGAACTTTTGAAGGGGCAGAAATCAATCTAGATAGATTATGGTGGATGGTAGTAAAAAATTGGAAGGAGAATGTAATATATAAAATGGAACTTTGAACTTTGTACAATTATAAATTTTATTTCCAATGCTCGGATTTGATTTTTACCTTATAACACCCCAATCTAGGGAGCAAGAGATAACACTTGAAGCCTACAAAACGCTACCTAAAATGCAAGGTTGAAATTTTTTTTGAACAGTTAATCAATTATAAAAAGTTTAACTGGCATTTAGCCCAACATTGGCAACAATCAATTCAGCACAAAAAGTAAATTATAAACACAGAATATTATATAATGCAAATAGGGGCTCAACGATCTAGCAGGAAGAAAATGCCAATATAATAACTAACATCTCTTAATATACACTATGCATCCATGGTTCAATACAATGTTAAAACAAGTAAGCTTCGAATCATATCCATAGCCTTCTAGTTCAGTTACAAGCAAATAAACTCAACCAATTGAAATGCAAGTATAGCAACTGAGAAGCCATCTCTATGTCTATACATTATATTGTAAATTACCTAATATTCATGGTTCAACATGTAGGAAAATGAGAAATTAGACTGTTCACATTAATAATATTGTTTAAATGAACAACTGGTTATCAAGCACAAGAATCATTTGAAGTTTTGAAAAGTAATTCATGAATCTAATTATAGAAACTCGTAATAAAAGAATCAAGACCACCACAGCCAACTAACAGTTAACAAACCATCATGCATAATGATAGCAAATAAGTTTCCAATACACTCTAATATTTAGTACATGCAATATCACATTTGTGTATTTGTTAGAAAAGATCCAATAGCAGTTATTTTGCTTTCATTTTTGCTTTCATTCTTGTAGTGGCGATACAAAGTCTTAAATTTACCATACAAAATATGCATGAGCCAGAAGCTGAAGGTTTATCATAGAAAGTCCTATTCAAGCTCTTTTAACACGTTTCCTACATTTTAGATTTTCTTCTAATATAAAGGGTACAAGTTTCCCTCATGAAATGAATTGTTTTAATATTCCTATGTTGGCATAACAATTAAAGAAAAAAATTTAGGTTCTCAAAATAGAGGCCAATGCTTTTTAGCTTTGACAAGAGGAAAAATATCACTGGACAAGTTTAGTAAAACACTTGCAATCATACTATAGAATCTAAGAAAAATTCTTCTAATTTTGTGTACAGATATGATTTTCTTTCTATTTAAGTATTATTATCGGAAGTGATAGTTTCAATAAAAAAAATCAGCAGATCAGATCTGAAATTACACTGGAGAAGCTCTGGAGAAATTATTAGAGCGCTGTAGATCTGAATAAAACGTTAAAGGCAGAAAATATCGCATTGTAGCAGATCAAATAGATGCTGTAAATCACTGGAAAACCGCTGTAAACTCCAGCAAACGTTTAATAGCGAAAGAAAATAGCACAAGAACACAGAGATTTACATGGTTTGGGCCCTTTTTACCCTACCTCCACAACAATGCTGATCTGCCTTCTATTCTGCTCAAATTTTAAGGCCACAAGTCGTCTTTATAGCTTTCCTGAGCACCCAATCTGTTACTCCAAAAGATCTCAGATCTCAGACTCTTGTCTTCAGGGTAAAACCTCAATACAATGCTTCCGCATCAAAAACACACCCTTAAAGGCTACCCCAAGCCTTCTATTTATAAGGAAACATTAGGACCAAATCCTAAGCTTAACGCATGTGGGATAAAACACGTCCCTACATAAACATCACTTTACAAACTGACCCCCACCACCACCCAACCCCCCTACCCCTTTTTTTTTTCATATCATTATTTGAAAATGCAACATCCTTTTAAAAACATAAAAGGAAATACAACAAATAATACTAATGTATTTGTCTTCATTTTTTCAACATTAAGGATCAAATTCAGATTTTTCTTGGAGCATAAAAATATATCTGAGACTATTCATGAACAGATTGTTCAACCAAATAGCTGGCCTCAATTATTTCAAATTGATTCAATTTTATAATAATATTTTCCCTTTTTCCTGGCAACAACTCTCTCAGTACAAATTCATTTTAATCTAACTGTTATAATTAGAAATAATCTAAGATACACTCCTAAGATTTAATCAAGCTATCCTGAAATCAGTAATGCAACCACACTTCTAGCTTTAGTTTCAATCCATAAAGGGAAATATACAAAATTCATTTGCAATCATAAAAGTTTAATCATGACTGATATAATAATCTGCTATACATTCAACCTTAAAGAAAATGAGACTATTCTCATTAGGCTATTTATACAGCATAACACCCAACCTATCTCAGCTGAAAAGATATAAGAAATTTACTCGAGTCATATCCATATAGTTTTCCAAAAAACCACTACTATTTCTGCAAATTCAGATAATGAAAATTTGTAGCGAGAAGAATGCATTTAAAATAGATTTTTTTATTTGTTAGCCCTTCTGCTTAATAAATTGTTGAAAGATATCTAAATCAGAATTGAGAAGGCCTTGGTAGACAATCAAGAATTCCACAAGTTGGTGAATCATAAAAAGAATTCCAAGATTAGTTCTATGAAAAGAAAATCAAGGCCAAACCTAAGGAATTATGATAATGCCAATACTCAGAAATTTGTTTGGAGATTTCCAAAATCAAGATGGGTCCTGGATGCCCTCGCTTTTTTCCAGTGGTACCAATCCTCATGTTAGGGATCCTTGGTCCCTATTGGAAAATCTTTATGCCAGATTGCCCAAAATTTTGATCGATGTTCCCAAGTCCATTTGGAATTAACTCTCATCCATTTTATTTAGACTTGAGAGTGCAAGGACAGGTGGAGAGATCCATAAAAATATGGATTTAAGAATTCAAGGTCTTTAAAAAAAATCAGATTCAAGAAGTGTTCAACATGGTAAAAGAATTCTGAAAATAAAAGCATATTTCAACCACAAGTGAAACAAGGGAGGAACTGTGTTCACATTGTTTAGTCTTCAGAACCCCTTTGAATGGCCCTCTTTTCCCAGTTATCAAGGGCAGTTTCTTCTTTTCCATTATTGTAGCCTTGCAATCTTTTCCATTCTCTATTGTTGTTGCTATTATTATTATTTTTGTTTACCTATGTACCACTAAAGTTGTATTGCTTATTATTTTAGTCATTCAGTAGTTTTTATTGCTGCTGTTGCAATCCTTTTTTTTGTCCTTTTCTCTCATCTTACTCTATGCTTTCCTGCCCTCTGCCTACCCCTTTTTATTCATGCAGTTTTCAGTTTTGGTTTTGGTTAATGTAACTGACTTTCTATGGCAGTTACATTTAAGAAAAAACCAAAAAAAAATAAAAATAAAAATAAAAATTCCAAAATCAGTTCCTAGGTTCAATCTTCACTATAGCTACACAAAAAACAAGAATAAATAGAATATCTGACCCTTTGAACTAAGAGGACTTTGGTTTAATTCCTTCCCAGATGATAAAATGTACAAAATTGATGTGGTTTTTTAATTAAACAAACTCACTCTAGCCCTATTCCACCAGAATTCTTTCATAAAATAAGATCAATGGGTATAATGGATGAGAGTTTTATGAGCAAAAGTTAAGTAAAGCATAAAATTAAGGTATCAAGCCAAGGAAGCACCTTCTCCTTCAAGTACTTAGTGATACAACTAATATTACATTATCTTATGACCACTAAAGGATCATCATACGACCTTTCTATAGCTATGGAGAGAGGGGATTTTTTATTTGATTTAATTTATTTTATTCCTCTAAAAGATTATTTAAGAAAGTAATATAGTCATCCTTGATTCATAGGTTAGGTTCCTCTTTTGTTTTTTTTTTTAAAACATATTACAAAATCATAAATTAACAATGGATCATACTTGTTATTACCTTTTTCTCTTATTTCCAAAGTTGATTGCTCAATACTTAGCATTTGCACAATAGCACCTAGAGATAATGGATCCCAAACTTATATGAACACACAACAAAGCATGTATATGAGGTACCCACACCGATATATATACAGTCCACAAAGAAATACTTTTATTAGTTTAAGAAATTATTCTAATGCACAGAGGTCATCCATCATATGAACAATCAAATCATGGTAGCAACCTGACAAATGGTACAACATTTTAGCTCCATCTCTTTTCAACATTTTTATCATTCATTTTGTTAATAGATACTAAATCAGCAATCACTACATACTTGGTTCATGCACCCATGGTAGTACACAATAGCACATTAGCACAACCTAGACTTAAGCACAATGAAGCATCATAGATTATTCAACCAAATGAACCAATCACCAACACATCATTTAAGCAATACATATCAAAGGTGGCATTCGATATATAAGTCATCAACATATTAACAATGCTTAAATCTATCACAATTATACAATCATAGTTAGATCAACAAGTCAATGTCAAGTCATACAAATCATTAACACAAGCACATCAACATCACTTAAATAAACACAATTTAATTTTATCACCATAATCAAATCATATATAGATCTATAAATCAACAACAAATCATGCAAATCATAAACATGAGTGCATTAACAAAACTCAAAGTTATCACCATTTTTGAATAATAGATAAATCATTGGATTGACACCAAATCATACAAATTGTGAACACAAGAACATCATCAACATTCAAATCTATCATCATCATCAAATCATAGATAAATCTACAAATGAATACCAAAGCACACAACTCACAAGTGCATGGTCAGCACCACTTCAGTCCATCATAATTATAAAATCATAGGTAGATCCATAAATCAGAACCAAGCTATATACAGCATCATAACAAAGCACACTTACAACTGCTACCCCAAACATGAAGACAGGAACATAAGAAAAAGTGGGTCGTTGCATTCCTTGTTATAGTTATTTTATTTTTAAAAAATTTGATCCTCTCATTTACTTGATCATGAAGATTCTAAGCTTAATCTCATTGTACATCAAATTTGATTTTTTAAATATAATCTCTTTTTACTTGTTCTATAAAACAAAGAAAAAAGAAAACAGAAGAAGAAAACACACACATCAAGCAAATGCATCATATCATCTAATTTATAAGCATTAGATTAGGCAAAGTGCTTAACATAGGATTAAAAGCGCTCCTAATTATAATTCATGTGAGTTTGTTTTATGGAAAGCAAGTAAACATGTAAGAATAAATATTATGTTTTTGGTTGGGGCACTTTTTAAAACCTTTTTATAATAAAATGCTCATGAAATAGGAGTTATGACATGAAATAAGCATAAAATTAGAAAAAGAAGGAAAATTGAACTTAATGAATTCATTCTTTTGCTAAAATGCAAAGAACAGACAATAAGCCTATAAGCAAAGGTTGTTACATCATTGTTCCAAGAAAGCCACCGAAAGGAAGACTAAAGAAGACATGGGAAAAAAATGATCAAAGATGATTTGAAGAAATTGAAAATAAACAAAGATCTAACTATGCATAGAGGCAAATAGTGAGAAAGAAATCATGTAGTTGACCCCATTTTGTTGAGATAAGGGTAGGATGATGATGGTGATCATGATTCTTTTGCTGAAATCTATAAAAATAACCATCATTAACATCAAATAGAATGGGCACAATAGTGGAGAGAACTGGCATAGTGGCAGAGAGGATGGAGGCAATGTAGGCGGTGCCTATGATGGTGAGTTGGCAATTGGAGGGATAGTGGCAGACAACGAAGATGGCGGAGGTTGTGGAAGTTATGTGGGAGCTATCAAAGGCGCATGGTAGGAGAGACTATTTTGGAGGGATATTGGGCCCATCACTGTGGGTGCTTGGGCTTGCCAGCCAGGGTCCATGGTGCCTAGATGCTTGTCACTTTAGGATGGGGGGTATAGAGGAGATCTTTAGGTCCTAGGGCTCAATGTGCCTAAAGATGTAAGGCCCCGCGCAAGAGGGTTTGGACACAATGCAACTCGACCTTATTGGCAAGTTTGTTTTTGTTGTTGCTCGGTCGTAGCTAGACCATGTTTGAAGATGGGTGATCTCCTCTTGGAGAATAACAGATTTGGAGATCTTCTTGTTAACGGGGGAGCTCCTGCTCTTTATCTTTCCAAATATGGAGGCTAAGGATTATGTCCTCCTGGGGGGCCCTTGGTTCTTTAGTGCCAAGGGCTTGGCCCTTACGCATTGGCAGCCAAGGGTGCATTGAGCCCCTAATCTATTTAGATGGGCCCTTGTGTGGATGAGTGTTTTGGTGGTCCCGTGGGAGTTTTGGACCATACACTTCCTATGAATGCTTGTGGGGCTCTTCGGCGAGTTCATCACTTTTGACAAGTTTACAATGACAAAGGAATGCATGGGATATGTGAGATTTTGTGTATGACAAACTCTCTTCCTAGAGAACCTCCTCAATAACGTCTTCTTGGATCTTCCTTTAGGGGAAGAAATGCTGGTCATTGAGTATGAAAATGTCATAGTGGCTGTGCTAGTCCCCCCTCGGACTATGCAATCCAGCTCGTGTGATGTTTGCGGCAAAAGGAACCATGCCAGCAATCAGTGTTGCATGTGCCCCAAGCAATTGAGCTAATGATAGGAGGGTTGTGGTGATGGATGGGTGGCAGTAGATAGTAAAGGCCAAGCTATGCTAGTTGGACCCTCCTCTCCCCCACCCTCCCTCCCCCTTTCCCCCTCCTCCTCCACCTCCACCAATGACCACAGGGAAGGGGTCTGAGGGGGTGGAGTTGGGGACTCACTTCTCCCTACTTATGAGCGTATCAAATGAGGAGGCACATCCCAAGCATACTCCTCCATGCTTGGTGGTGGAGCTCTCATCATTGGGGATTAGATTTTGGCAGCGTAGGATTCCTCCTTGTCGTCTATGGAGCCATTTGTTAAATACTTGCTAATAGGGGAGGCCCATGGTTTCATGGTAAAGCCTAAGCCAAAGAAGGCTGGGAGGCCAAATGGACAAGAGACGAGGGCGAAGAAGACCCAACAAGAGATTGGTTTAGGGATGTACAAGAAGAGGTCTACTAATAGACCATGAAAATCCTCTCAAGGAATTGTAGGGGACAAGGTACCCCCTACAAAAGATGTACCTTGAAGGAACTAGTGCATGTAGGTGACTCTAACATGGTGTGTCTACAAGAGACTAAACTCCAAGCCACATAGCGTATGGTTTTAGAATGGCAAGGATGGCATGTTGTTTTTGTGGATTCCCGTAGAAAGGTGGAAGGAATAGCAACTATTTCCAAGATTCTGATGGATGTGGTCAATTCATCCCAATGGACCATCACTACATTCATATCTTCATAGAGATTGTGGTTGACAAATTTCTATTGGCCACAAGACTAGGAAGAGCGGTTGTAGTAGCTACACAAGATCGTCGGCCAAATTCCAAATAGGAAAGCTTGGATTATGATTGGGGACTTCAACCAACAATTGTTCGCCTGGGAAAAGACAAGGGAGATTTAACCTTGTCCCCAAGTAGCCAAGAGGCCCTAGAGCACCTTTAGACCTTTGAACTGATGGATGTGGAGATCAGAGGATGTTGTTTCATTTGGAGTAACAAATAGAAAGGGGCTGAATGGGTGATGTCAAGGATCGACAGAGTGTGGGTTAACATGGTGCTTTTCCTTACCCATGAGGTTGCTATCACTGCGTATGAGAGAAGAGCTTCATATCACACAACACTTTGCTTCATTCACGACGTTGGTAGGTTGGGGCTAACACCCTTTAGACTAGAGCGGTTGTGGTTGACTAAACCTTGGTTTAGCCAACTTGTTTTAGATATTTGGAAGGGATATCTATTGCAGGACAATCCCTTGGAATTCCTTAAACAAGGACTTGCTTTGCTAAAATAGAAGATTCGGAAAATGTAGAAGGGTGACAAATATGCTTTCAAAGCTCATTGTTCTAACCTACAGGAACAATTGCTTGATATCCAAGCCAGATAGGAACTGGGATAATCCTTGGGTGAGGAAGAGCATAATCTCCTCCTCCAACTACAATAGCTATCAAAAGAAGAAGAGTAGTATTGGAAAGAAAGAGCATGGGCAAGGTGGCTAAAGAATGGAGATTGGAACACCAAATTTTTTTGTATTGCAACAAAAGCTAATAAGGAGACTAAAATGATACATGTTGTCTCCTAAGGGGGAAACATGGTGCATGACACCCATGCCATAGCCCAAGTTATGCAGCAATACTAGTTTGGAGTATGGACTTGGGGAGATCCTTCCCCTAGCTCCATTCAGATCCAAAGGCTCATCTAGGGTCCATACAATGAAAGATTAATAGCTTCCATTACAAACAAGAGCTCTCATAGGTCCTAAAATCTTTGAAAATAGATAGGGCCCCAGGGTTAGATGGGTGGCAGGGAGAGTTTTTTAGAGAATTTTATGACCTCCTAGGAGACAATATGGTAGATGCCTTCAACCTCATGCTTCAATGGGTACAGGTTAGGCATGGAATTAATTGCTTAAGAATTGTGCTCATACCAAAAATTCCTCATCCTATTGAGCCAGCTCACTTTAGATTGATAGGAGTGTGCAATACATTGGTCAGATTATTTACAAAGATTTTTGTCATAAGGTTGCAACTGCCAATGCCTTCCTTGATGGGCATCTAACAAGTTGATTTTGTCAAGGGGAGGTATATCCAAGATTAGATATTGTTGCTATAGGAGATCATGCACTTGGTACAAAGAGCCAAATTCCTAGGTATGTGCATCAAATTGGACATAGCTAAGGCATATGATATGGTATATTGGGGCTTTGTCAAGGACATTATGCTACAAAAGTGCTCAACCCAAGGGCTGTAGACCTATGTATAAACCTTTAGGCTATTGGGGCATATTCCTTTAATATTAATTATCGGTTGTGGGGGTTTTCCTCCCCACATAGGGGATTGTGCCAAGGGGATCCCCTCTCACCATACCTATTCATCATAGCCATGGACACTATGAATTCATATTGCAAGATAGAAGGAGTTCATGGACTGAACATTGAAGGGATCACTTGTATTGCTGAACGCTATGTGGATGATATGATATTGGTCACTAGGGTGGCAGTGCTGTAGGTGGAGGCTATGGCCAAAGCTCTCTAAAGAATGTCATGTGAGATTGGACTTACTATTGATTGAGAAAAATGTACAGCTCACTTCTTTTGTACAACCATGGCGATTAAAGGAAAAACTGCACACTGAGAATTTTATAGGGGTCTTTTCAGGACTCCTACTTGGGAATGCCCATGTTTGCATGGAACTAGAAGGTGACTTGGACCCATCTAATCCAGAAGATTCAAACTCGGGTGTAGCACTAGACATCTCACTTCCTCACAAGGAAAGGGTGGATGCTACTAGCCTTTGCGGTTCTTTTTGCTATGGGCAGGGTCATTACTTTAGTAGTGGTACCCCCCAAATGGATTATCATCAAAGTGGACCAAATTATCTGAAAGTTGTCTTATGGTTGGGTGGAAAGGGAGGTGATTGAATGCATCTTGTCTTTTGGGAAAAGGTTGCATGGCCAAAAAACTCGGGGTGACTAGGGGTAATGGGCTTTGAGGATATTATCCTGATGGGATACCAATCCCTTATTAATCATTTCTTGCTAGATGATGCTAGGATGCATTGGGCGACTATACTTTGAAGGCCATATCACTCGTGAAATGCTACTATATGAGACTCCCACCTGTGGTGAAATCTCTGCTTGTATGCTCAAAAGCTGATATAGAAGGGGCTCCTAGGGTGGCCATCGTAGGAAATGATGAAACATAAATATCCTCAGCCCAAGGGTGGAAGAGTGTTTGGAAGGGCCACTTGCTAGAAAAAATTAAGTGTTTCCTATGGCTCATTATTCAAGGAGCCCTTCTGATTTGGGCCTTGCTATGGGAACGTAGCCTTCCAATTAATGATAACCACCCCCTTTGCCACGATGCCATAGAAACTATACAACACTTTGCATTCTTGTGCCCCTTTACTAAGGTGGTATGGGTGGCTTCAGGGATCACACCTACATAGCCACTACATGGGGACTCTTCAACTTGCACAATGCTGTGGGCCCTCTGGCGGGTAAGGAACTACTAGATATTCTAGGCCTCCCCACTCAAGCCATCGAAACATATTGCTTCACATGCCCACAAGCTTTGGAAGAAAGCTATGATGGCAATGGGGGTTACCCCAAACTTTGAGCCTGGTTGTGAGTGTTTCAAGGGTAACCAGGCACTATGGACCATTGTGGTGCAAATGGGGTGGGGCAAGCTCCTACCCCTTCTCATTGGTGACCTTGACCTCTTAAATGCGACATTCTACACATGATGGAGGGGAGACTTCATAGCTTTTTGTGGTGTCCACATTCAACTTGCTGAAACGACCATTGCTAAGTATTTGAGCTTGCCAGCCATAGAGGAGATTGTGTTGCCCATAGGGTGGGGCTCGAAGATGCTAAAGGTTTCTTTGCTTGGCCAGTCCCAAAAACTAGGAGCGGCCAGTTTCCCAAATTGACTCTCCCTCTGTTGTGGTAGGAGGCTGTAGAGCTTGTTGAACGATATTTCATTCAATTTGCTAATGTGTGGAAGTTGTAGGGCACACACTTTGCTTCCCTTCACTGCATGCAGCTAGGGTGATTGGCAAACTTACCAAAATTCTTCTTGTCCTTGCTCTATTGGGGGAGAAGGGGATGCCACTCTAGCCTAATTTTGGCCTTGTGGAGGGCAACAGAAGCATTGGTTCTACCACTTGTGAACGATGGTCTACAAAAGATGGAGATTGACACTAGAGGGAGAGTCCTCTTCCTCTATGCAAACTATTGTGGAGGAGTGGGGTGGGAGGGGGGACCCATGGGGGCTAGGGAGAGCTTTGATTGGTAGGGCTTAGCTATTGGCCAACAATTGAGCTTCAAGTAATAGCTTTAGATGGCTAAGGATCAAATTCGCTGGGATCTACAATGTAAGTTTATGACCTCTGCAGGTTCATTGCTAAGGTTGAGGCTTGGGTGACAGTTGAGGAATAGGCGTGGTGGGAGGTTGAGCTCCAACAACACAAACAGGAGGCCAAGGCCAACTAGCAACAAGAAGAGTTGCAACTCAAGGAGGCTACATTGAAGGAATGGCACCAAAGGGAGTTAAAAGATGCCGCCCTTCGAAGTGCAATGGAGGACTAGCTTAGGGAGCAAATTAAGGAAGACTTGCAGTGAGAGGAATAGGAGTAGCTTAGAAGAGAGGAGGAGGAGGAGCAGTAGTAGACCAAGGCCTTCCTGGAGGAACAATAGCTGAAGATAAATCAGGACACAACACAAGAGTCCAATGCTAGGCATTGGCTATGTATGGAAAGGTGCCTATACATGGGTATGGGAATCAATTGCAATGCCTTGTGGGCCAGGCGGTGGAGGTTTATATGGACAAAATCTGGTGGGTCCCACCTGGACAAGGCCACTAATCTAGAGGAAGCCACCCGAAAGCAATGGGAGGAGCAATACAAAGAATTTCAAGAACATTATAGGGCCATTTTGGATGTAGCCCACTTACAGGAAAGGCTGCAATGTCCCTGCACTACTTTCTAGACCCCTCTAATGGTAAAGTTTACAAGAACTAAGAGGGGTTGCCTGATGTGGGCTATGGGTTTCTTGGCGTTTGGGTTTGAGAGCAGCAATTCTGATAACCTGGGGACTGGGCAATTTTGTATATTCCCTTGCTGTGTGATTTTGAGGTCTCTTTTTTGTTAGTTGCTTGAGGAGTTTCACCTCCCTCTCAGGGGTTTCTCTCCCCTGCTGTGGCTGCTTCCTGGGGGTTCATACCACTTGGGCTCTGTATATGATTTTTATTTTAATAATATTTACCCGACCTTTCAGAAAAAACAAAACATCAAATAGAAATACAACTTAGATATGTCAAGACATATGTAAAATGGATCATGATATATCAGTAAGATGGATCTGAAATACAAAATAACTTGTATAATTTTATTGGCATATTTAGAAATGATATTTATTGGCATAACTTCAATGTTTGTTTCTCTACAAGAAGATTGTGCTATACAACTTGAAAGTCAATCAGCTACACAGCTAATGTGCAAGGCATTGTTGAAACTTGATATAGCTTTCTAATAGATGGAGCCATAAGGCTAATAATAATAATTCAGACTAATACAAAAGAGAAAGACCATAGTGTGATTAAAAAGAAACAAAATAAAAATAAAAGGAAACTATTCCACACTCACCAAGGCCTATGAAATCACCAGCTGGTATAAAAACAAGAAAATATAGCCATACTAATTTAACTTGCGAAATGAGAGATGGCTCAAGTTTGACTCTAACTAGAAATCTCTTGCTTGCATGACTCAACCCTCCAGGTTTCTCATTTCCTCATATCAAATCTTCAATGTCTGCATAATGGAGGGTATGCTGGCCATAGACCAAGAGCACTTGATAACATTTGGACAAGGTGACTCCAATCCCATTTCTAAACTCACAAAAACCCAGTGCTCCTCCAACTGAAACATCACATGCCTAGATTAAAAATGTGGATTGGATCATGGATCATCTTTTTAAGTAGAAGATTCCACATCATGTATCGGTTGGAATTTCAAGTAGGAATTATGTGGAATTATACAAGTAAGAATCAATTGCACCTTGACCCACAACAATTGAGGAGGAAACACTCTTATACTTTACTCTGGTCTGGAGAAAGCCCTCCATCAGAAGGTTAGTCCCCAGAAGATTCTGCCAAACGTCAAAGCGTGCGAACGCCATATGACTTCTAGACTCCATGAATTTGTTGAGGATAACAAAGTTGTCAAAAAAACCTACAAGCATTTTCAAGAAGGAATCTGACCATGTCTCCCAAGGAAGGCTGTATATCTTAATCCACATAAGGGCTTTGTCAAACAAATGGGGGTCAGTATGAGCCCCTAGTCTTCAATGGGTGAGGGCCAGACCCATGGCCCCAAAGAATCAGAGGCCCTCAAGAACTTTGTCCTTATCCTCTTAAGACTAGAACAGGAACATCAGGAGATCCCCCGAAAGGGCCCAGTTGTCCATGTGGGAAAGTCCCCAAGATGAGGCTACTGAATGTTGGATCTACTCAATCTGTGGATGAGGCCCAGAGAACATGAACTTTCCAGCAAGCAAAGCGCAACACAAATTCCCTTCATCCAACAATGTTTGCGACAAATGGATATTGACCTACTCCTTAAAAATCTTCATGTGCTCAACTCTCTCATCTTCCAACTTCCACGATGCTTTGGATCTACTAGATGGAACAACCACAACATCATTAGTTGCCATGGTGCCCCCACTCCTAGTATAAGCAGTTACTCCCTTGTGTGCATCTATTGCCTTGCCTGTGCCATTCACTGCACTTTAGTCTTCTTATTTGCCAACCTATCAAAAACAACGGTTACAAACCCTCATAGACCATCACCTGCTGCAGACTCCCCTACTGCTCCCGCATCAATGACCTCCTTGGCTCCTCTCCTGCATGTGTGGTTACTTAAGTCTTCTCACTGACTCCATTGTCAACTCTGACACCTGTCTACTCATTCCCCACCTGCTTGCTTCTTGCCTGCCTGCTTGTTCTTTACATATGTGCCACCGATGGTTCTCTTAGAAGTTGTTATTGTTGATGGGCCCTGATAGTGATATTAGAGCTTGTAGAGGTGGATGGTAAGTTGGATGTAGCCTAACACTATGAAACCATCAGCTGGTACAAGGAGAAAATATAAGACCATTGATTTCAACTCAAAGAAAGAAGTTATACCAGCTTTAATTTGAACAACCCATCACTCTGGAATTTTAGTTGAGTGGCCAGTTAATTTAGATCTTTAAAAGAAACAGACTGTTTTTGTTGGTCGGGAAATCCAAGCCACAAGGGGACTGTAAACACAATAAGATTAATATGAAAGTTTTCTTAACAGAGGATAGAATTCTGATTTCCTAAAATAATACTAAGCAAAAAACACAGGAAATATAAGCACATAAGAAGCATAACAGCCATGATGGATTGACATGACCTCAAATCCTTCAAAATTCTTATTTCCAAGTATCAAACCTTCTGGGACCAACCTTGGTGGGATGAGCATTTAGCCTTTTAGCAATGACTCTTTTAGCAATGACTCTTGACTTAGGGGTTATACTGGATGCTTGAGTTGTAAATCAAAATATAAATTGGGGATGTGCAAGCATGCACATATATCTGTATATAACAGACACTAGACAACAATATGGAATTCCACCTTATCTATATTATCATATGAAAACTTAGTTTTGGTCCATTGCAAAAAGAAATACCATCATAAGCTTTTTAGGTTAACAGACATTATCTAAAGATTAAGTAATTCATACTGTTTTAAACAGAAAAGCAAAATTCTTTAAGTCCTATCTTACGAACATGTAATCATGACTCATATTCATAAATTTCATTTTGTAAAGTTCATATTCATCAAACTCATATCTGTTATCTTGTACTCTTAAAATATCAACATGAAATTGAAGCTTTCTTACATCTGAAGACTCATAGGATTTATTGGACAGATATGACATTTTCATGCAAAATAAAGATAAGACTCTATAAAATAAGTGTAAACAATTATAGTTTAAAATAAGTCATCAAGCTTTGTGACAAAAAAAAAAAAATGAATTAATAGGGCACTTCACTTGCTTGACACTGAACATTATTTGTTTATTTCCTTTTCCATTTATGAGAACTAATTAATTGATTGTATTGCTTCCCACTTCAGATATTTTCCTGATGGGATTGATATCTACTTTGATAATGTTGGTGGTCCAATTCTTGATGCTGTACTTTTGAATATGAAAGTACATGGTCGTATTGCTGTTTGTGGTGCAATTTCTCAAGCAAATCTTCAAAGCAAGCAAGCCATTAATAACTTGTCCCAGCTTGTGCCTAAGCGTATACGAATGCAAGGCTTTATTCAATCTGATTATCTGCAGTTGCATCCTCAGTTTTTGGAATATACCTTAGATCTCATTAGAAAGGATAAGATAATATACATGGAAGATATTGCAGAGGGCCTTGAAAATGCACCATCTGCATTCGTTGGACTTTTTTCTGGCAAAAATGTTGGAAAGCAAGTTGTCCGAGTTAGCAATCAATAAACACTAAACAGATATATTGACACAGGATACTGTATGTTCAAATGTTACGCTATAGGGATGGCTTTCTCTTTGGCAAATTGAAAAAGCATATCAAAATCAATGTACCAGAATACCTTTCTTCTTAATGCATTTTCTTTTGGTTTTAGTGCTGCTTCTAAAGCATACTAATTTTTGTTTTGTGAATTTTCATATGAATTCCATTTCAGTGCAAAGATTCTCCATGATTTTTCTTTTCTTGACTAGTTTCAAACAATTGAGCTCTTTTGAAGCTGAAAAATAAATCAACCAACAGAGCAAGTCCTTGCCGCTTTATCATTCAACATTCAGTGGGTTTTCTCTGATTAATATCATACTCTTTGCTTTAGTATAACACCAGCAGTCTGTTAATGAACAAAAAGCATGTTGTAAAAACTTGGAACCTTTTGTCATTGGTTAATGTAGCCTGTATATTTATGATTATAATAGTTCCTCTGGTATAAAAGATTTATGGAGAAGGATGTCTAAATCACTTTCCTATCTATTTCCAGTTGCACTCTTAAATTTTCTGTCAACATAATTCTATTAGAAACTTTTGTGAATTTATAAACATATTGATTCAAGTGTGTATGCTGTTTTAACGTCAAATTTGGAAGCTAATTTCATACTAGCGTAGGTTCTACCATTTTTCAAACTTAATATGCATGCCAAATAAGTTAGTAAAGCAAGCATACGTCAATGTTGCTAAGTTAGATGTATCATTTGCAATCTCAAATTTGTTAAAAATATGGTATGTTCTATCAAGCTCAACATTCAATATAAAGGTTTATATCTAGTAACATTTGAACTCTTGTTTACACCGTCATGGTGATCTTCGATATTATTTCATTTGATGATTAGTTATTTTTCTAAATGTTTTGTTAATTATTGTTAACTATTTATTGGGTCTGTCTCCATGTTAAAGGCATGTGCTGAATACATATGAGATTAACCAGTCAACTACATTATACATCTCAAGATATGCTTTACACTTTTCAGTGTACTTTTACCACTGTAGTGAGCATCATTTCACAGTATGGTTGAACATCAACAATTCTACATTAATCTAAGTTAACATGGTTACTTGTTTCCGTGGCCCTTGTGATCACCTAATTCCAAAACCACCTAATTCCAAAACTCAACAGATTTAAAGAGTTCACGTTAAGCTCATCTCAAGGGAAATGACAAAAATGATGAACAATGTTGGGGAAGGGGATATAGTGAAAGGTTAGGAAGCATAGTTGGTCTCAAATGTTTCAGATACTAGAACGGGGTAGCTCTAAGAGGAATTTATGAAGTCATGTGGTGATTAATGCTTTTATCCAATGATGCCAAGTGTGCATGACGTTTTTTTCTTATGACTTTGCTTTGTGGTTTGGTATTAAGTGCCCTATTTGGGTTCATACTAATTGTGAGCATTGTCATTCTAGGTAGTGTAGCTTTCTTATTTTTGAATTTAACATGTTGTAATCTTTTGTGGTAGGTCATGGTACATTAGTCTTTGATCTTTGATGAGTTATGTCCTTTGAAAAGATTGGTTGATCAAATAGATGTGAAATTGTCTACTCCTTGAGCCAAGGAAAGTTGACCAATCTTGGTGGAGTATGCATCACTAATTTTATGAATTGATGATATGTGCACCAATGTGTAAGTTATTACAATTTGTTTGTGCAATGTTAGTTCATGAAATGTTACTTATAGCTATGCCTTTTTCTCTAAATAGAATTCTAGACTAGAACGTTGTTAGTTATCATAATCTCATTGTGTAATTAAATATTAGATAGGTTATGATTTTAAGAAGCGATTGTCTTTGAAAATGTTCCACTTTCTGTCCAGTGATGATTTAAATATTGTAGGTGTGTTTTGCATCTTGATCCCCACTTGATTGGGAAGCATTAATCAAATGATAAATTTATCATTTTGGGCTAGCTTGTATCCTTAGGGCATTCGTTACCATGAGTGATGGTTGTATGACAACTTTCCATTTGGTTTCTAAGTGGGTTAATCATGATTGTGCTTTGCCACCTCCTCAGTTGAATTGATTGATTGGACGGTCTAGCACAACCATCGATTAACCACCCGATTAATTACTTGTAGTTGTGCTCAGCCACCATTAGCATGACATGAACAATAATTTTATTATTAGTAGATTGATGTAGACTAATTCAATAAATTAGGCATTACATTCAATTGCACACTTGCCAAATCAACATAATTAACAACAAAGAAATAAGGAAGCACTTGTAGTTGGCTTGCTTTACACAAACAAACAGATAGATAAATAGTAATCTGCAGCAAATATGCGTTTCCTTGATGTGAGGTTCATTTGAAATGTACATAAAACGAGAACTTATTCGAATTCACCAAAAATATGCATTGAAGACATGAGAATGTGTTTGAATTCTCGAAAAATATGCAGTGCTTAATTTTTTATCGTTGTGCAAAAGCAACATAAGTTCAAAACTATGAATCTCAATATTATAGTTTTTTACCTGTACTTTAATATATGTTTCTATCTTTACTTACAAGTTACAACACTTCAATGCATAACTTTGTTGACTTCTAATAGATTATAACACTAGTTGTTCCAATGTAGATGTAGTGAATCGAAGTTGCTATGGAAGATGATGTGGACGTGATATCCATGTCTTTTAGTGGTCCTTGAAAATAACCCTACAATGATCCCAAACCCAAGGCTACCTTAGTAGCAGTAAGAAATAGAATATTTGTCTCAACCTTTGCTAAAAACATGGACCCTATATATATATTGGCGAAAAATTATTTGTTTCTATATATATAAATTTATAAATAATACAAACTCATCTCCTTTGTCTATTTTAAGATGTCTTCTAAAACATGTTTTTGCGTTCTTCATGTTTTCATCTTCCTTGATGCATAGATAAATGGAGATATTGCTTACTTTCCTACCACTGCACTACCTACTAGTAGTATAACAAATGATAATCCTAAACATGCTTAACCTGGGCACATCTTCATGCTAGAACTACTAGTGATTAGGCATAGTCGTGTTAATCAAAATCAACCATACCTACTTATGGCTAGTAGCATCATTCTCTACCTGGGCTTTTTTCACTCATTGTCATGGAAAGACTTAGTAGGAAGACATTTATGTAGTCTCTATTGTCTTCAACCCTAAGCCATGGTATCAATCCTAATGAGTCTTGATTGAAGAAGACTAGAGAGATTAGATGAAAGATTGAAATGCTACTTATGAAGTCGAAGAAGTTCTTCTGTAAGTCCTCAAGTTAGAGTAGCCTAATATTGAAGTAAGTCTCATGTTGTTGTATGAGATTTGTTGGTCTTAGTCTCAAGAAAAAGCCTTAGAATGAAGCCTTCTTTCCCTAAGTAAAAAATAGCAAGTGGAAGACATTCCACTAATGAAGTTGAATAAGTCCCACTAAAGGTTTCAATTGTGAGGAAAGAAGTAGTTGTGTTTTATTAGTCTTAATCCTAAGAGCTCATATTGAAAACCCAAATAATGCTACTGTCATTGTCACCTTTGCCATTTTTTTATCATAGTGGTGGTCTTTGTTCATGAAAATCCCTATTGATGGTTGACATTAATGATGTTAATTGTGTTAATGATCCATTAATCAATAGGTTAGTTGACCATCTTATCTAATTGAAGGAGGACCTTTTCTCATTGATTGAAGGGTTGTTTGGTAGATTCAAACACTGGATATTCATCTAATGAGTTGAGTGTCTTCATGGCTTATTGTTTTATGGAGGAAAACTTACCCACCCATACTTTGGTTTACTTACGTATCTAATGGGATAATAGGATTGTAACTTCTTTTCTAACTTGTTTTACTATAGGAAATAAAGGAGTTGTATATAAATATTTGTTTTATAGATATAGTTCTTTGAGATATATCTATAGGTCTATATATCTATAGATAAAAGCTAGAAAAGCTATTTAGCCAAATACTACTATGATGGTTAGTTGAGTACATTGGTAGAAGATCTTGTTTTTTCTCCTAATATCCAAGGGATCCCTTAGGTCTACAAAGGGGAGTACATTGTTAGGCTAGGAGATGTTGTTTAATGTAGCTATCTCAAATAGAAATGTAGGGGTGTGGACTACTCTGTTACAAAAAATTCTCTTGGATTTAATTAGTTGGTATGAAAGTATAGTTGTTAGTATGTAAGTTAATTGATTTACCCTATATTACGCTAGCACTATAAAAAAAGTATCTATGAGATTACAATGATAATTGGGGTTGGATAGGAGTAGGAAGAAATATAAAATGCTGAATAGTGGGAGATTAATGATATGAGATCACGATATAGGATAATATGTACTCTAAAGTGAATTTAGATTGATTACTACTCAAATTTATAAAGCAAGCAGTAGATTAGTTGCATAACCAATTGGTCTAATTCAAGAGGTGAGGATGAGTGCACTTTTGTTCATGTACGAGGCTTATCAACAAGCAGAGTGATTACAAGTTACCAATTAAGTGGAAAATTTCATTGTCATGTTCTATGCTTAAGGGTTTTATTGATATGTGTGGTAGCTTCAGTCCTCAAATGAATAGTTGAGAAATGTAGTATTTTAGAATGTGGTCACCACTATGATACTGCATATTTCTTTGGTTGGGTCTCATAACTAAAGAACAACATCAAGCTTAGGCATTTGAAATTATTTCATTCTCTAGGTGTAGAGATGCAATGGTATGGAAAAGGACTTTGCATTATGCCATTATGCTTTGAGGCTTTAGCCACATGTTTCTTGTTATATTATAAATTCTTCATTTCTCATTATCAAATTTGATCAAGCAATAGTACCTTGGATTTTAGAACATATAAGTCAACTTATCCCTAGAAGTTTCTTGTTGTTTGGAACTACAATTATTGATGTGGGATTTTAATACTTACCTACATTGAAATTGGTTTGATCTTGTAGCATCATGTCTTGATTGATTATGTGTTATGGGAATGTAAGAGATACAATGATGAATGCTAAAAAAGACCTTAGCCTCCACATCTTGATGTATGTTATTATTATATACATATGTACATGAATATTATAAGCTCTATGTTTGTTGTTGTCTCATTTTTAAGATTGAGAAATCAAACATGAAATTATAATTAGTACTATAAGTTGATAAACCCAACCAAAATTGCTCATTGTCTGCATAATGAGCTAGTGAACATCTACATATTAGTGAAAAATATCATAAAACTTTGAAGAGAAGGAGAGGGTTTGTTTTGTATTATTCTAAGATATACCACTACTAGTTGTTATGTGTGTAGTAGGTCACCAAGCATTATGGGCATTTTCCTTTCCCTTTGTAGCTTTCTCTTATACTTAAATCCCAAACACAAAGGCATATAGAGCATAATAACTAGCTTCATTTTGCTTATGTTCCTAAACATGCTTATTGGCAGTTAGAGTTACTAAAGCGGGTATGGTCTCAAGTAGGCAAATAAGATAAAGCATAGTGGTTGTTAGAGTTGTTTCTAAAGTACTTCAAGTAGGAAAGAGTGGGTGTTATAATGAAATATATACTATGGGAGATAGAGAGGTACTATGGGAGATAGAGGGTTGATGTTTGGATAGAGGGAAGTTTTGATAAAGGATGATGATAGAAACATTTTCACCTTATTATTTTTGGTTAACTTTTGGCTTTTACTCTCAATTAGATAACATGCCATCGTTGTAGCTCAATATCATAGCTTTATAAATCTAGTCATGTTTGAGTCTAGAGCCAAGCAAATGAAATTAAATAATCAAGGCCTAGAAAATAAACAACATTGAGGATCCAAGTCATAAGTAAGGTGATGAATCGTCATTGTGTTGCATCGATGGGCCCTTGTTGATGTGGCCTTATCAACGAGGCCCTGTCGATAGGGCAACGTTGACGTAGTGTTTGCTACGTCTATGGGGCCCCATTAATGTAGCGCTGTAATAAAATCTATAAATACATGCTCACGGAGGTCAAGTCATAGTTGTAGTAGAGCTCTTGCAATTTTATCATTTGAGACTTAGAATATTTCTCTAAGTGCCCATAGTAGGAGTTAGAAAGTGTATGGATCTTTATTTGAGCATTTTTGTACCTAAACACACTAGTGTGAACAACAATAAAGATGAGCCTTTTGATCAAACCTTGTAGCACTTGGAATAGATTAATGATTTATTTATGCATTTATTGTTTTCATTAATTATGCAATTAATTAAGCTAAATTAGACTTCAAGTGATTAGTTAATTAATTAAGCTAAATAGATTAAACACATAAGTACGATTGCTTTGAGTGTAAACATTTATTCGCTTGGTAATCCCAACAATGTTATTGCTTGGTTTGCTTAGTAGCATAGCGCTTGGTAATCCTAGTAGTGGATACATGGGTTTAGGACATGTATGACAAGTGGGACTAGATGCTTATGTTAGGACTAGTTAGAGATTAGTTAATTAGTTAAATTAAATTACTTCATTTCTCTATTTCAAACACTAGGAACATGAAACATAAAATAATAAAAATTAGATACCACGATTATACTTAACCATACCTTTGTACATCACAAGAGTAATTGGGAAGACAATGAATGACTATTAGGGCAAAGTTCACTTCCTAGAACACTAGTGTACTGGAAGACATAGAGTTTGCAGAATTTGATCGAATTGCACATGAATGCTTTGTGATTTGTATGGTTGGATGTAGGGGTAACTCGACCACTCATCATTGGCACCATTGCTGGGGATTCCTTTTGTTGAAACGCACACTATCTAGGTTTGGTGAACATCATTAACATTGTTGGATGAACCCTAAGGTCAAAATCATTCTCACAAATAATATAATCACATAAACACATTGATATCCTATTTGTATTGCAAAATGTCTTCTTCTCATAGGCATGATGATACTAAACTACTAGTTCCTTAAGAATGTAAGGCGGTGTATACTCATCTAGATGAGTATGTGCCTGATTTCACCTTCATCCTGCATCAGGATGAACAACTACAATGGCGTGATATGGAAGGCAACATTGTAATGCTTCCCGATCAATCTGTACTAGTGATGCTGCTTCAAACTCTTAAGAGGTTGGGCATCCATGATCTTCAAGAGGATTATGTTGTACATGATTACGACTACTGGGACTACCATCCCACTGAAACACAATGCAAGAGAGATAAATACCAAGAGAAGCACCATGAGTTTTTGAAGGGAAAATGGTTCACTAATCCCTTGTTACTACTTAACCAAGAAGACAATGAGGACCCTTCCTATGGGGGCTCTCAACATGAAGATTCTCCTCCCGTTGTTACTGGTGATGGGGGCGTAGCCCTGAATATGCACTTCACTTTCAACAATCTAGGTTTGGGTAAGAATGGCAGTCAAGGTAGGGGCTTGGACAAGCATCAAGAGGATAAGAAAATTGATGAACATGGCTATGACAACCAAAGAGGAGTTGGGAAACACCATGGTGGTGGTAGTTCTCTTCCCTCTTCACCCTCTTCATTTGCATCTTTTCTTCCTCTTTTGGTTTTGACAAACACCACAAAAAGAACAACCATGATGGAGGTGAATAACGAGATAATAATGATGATCGCCAAGCCCACAATGGCCAAAGGGGTAGCATAGGATGTCATCGACATCATCAAAATAATGATGATGATGGACCTTTGCTAGCAACTTGAAGCATGTTAAATATTGCAGAGGCTATAAAAATTCCAACTAGGCATATGAAAGATCATCGAATGAGACGACTTGATATGAATAATATTTCTAGATTTGAGGGGGAAATACAACTTTGATCCACAAACACATCTTCAATTTGCTAAGTAATTCTAATAGGTTAAAATGTGTTTTGCTTTGCTTCATGTAGGATCTTCTTGAGGCCTATCCTCACTATAGTGGATCTGGTGGGTATTCTGTGCTATATTGGTCATCCCAAGATCAATACCCCATAGGTTTGATGCATTTTATGTTTTAGTTTTTGTTTTACATCATGATTTTAGCTATGGGTGATTAACTAGCTACATGTTGTTGCATTTTAAGCCTTAAAAGACATTGGGAATCCCAGCAGTGAGGCTGGGAATGACCCACCACTTCCTCCTCTAGATGCCACTCAACAGTCTCCTTCAATTTAGTTTGTTGGCTATTTGTTTTTGTTTTTATGTTTATGGCTATGATTAGTTAAGACTATGTTATGGATGGTTGTTATTCTTTGATGTTTTTGCCACACATTGTGGCCATGGCTATGTATGTTATGGATATTTTAAATTTAAATTTAAATTTTGGTTTTATTTTTGGCTATATGTATCTATAGTAGTAGTAAATGTTGTAAACATTGAGGATGGCTATGTTGACATTTTGGTTATAACATTAAATGGCTAATCAAGAAAAAGAAGTGTAATAATAAACAAGATGTTTGCTAGTTTTAGGCCATCATGGGTGTAAGTTATGTTGTGTGATTGTGGCTATGTTGCCAATTTAAGGTTATGGCAGGCCATAATGCTAATTTAAAGTCTTAGTGAACTAGTTTGTGTGATTATCTTTGCTAGTTTAAGGCCATGGTGGGCCATAATGCTAGTTTAAAGTCTTAGCGAACTATAATGTTAGTTTAACGTCGTAGCGGACAAGGTTGTGAAAAAGACATATATTTATAAGGCTTTTTCGATGTTTATAACATAATAAAGAAAGTTCATAGCAAATAGGTAAAAATGCAAACAAACTTAGGGTACATGCATAGGCTACGTGCATAAAGAGTAAAACAACAAATGCATAAAAAGATGTAATAAACTACAGTTAAACAACAAATGCATAAAAAGATGTAATAAACTACAAAAGAAAAGTAAGGCTACATGGCTATTGGTGCATCTGGTCATAGGGGCATAGGAAGGTTAAGGCAAACTTCACTTGTGTAGATTCTTCCTAATCTTTGCAACATTAGGGAGTGAGTAAGGCCTATTTTTACACAAGCTTATATTCGCCATTCCCTTCGCTTATGATGTTAAAAGGAAGTTCATTCCATAATGCATCCCATTGCTTATCATTGGCTTTCTTGGGTTGTTGCTCTTCATGGCTAGAAGCTTCTTCTTGAAGCTCCACTTCAGACCCTTGTTCTATGTCTATGTTAATGATAGCCAAGGGAACTGCATTATCACCATGAATGATGATTTCACCTCCCTCATAAGGAAGATGAATTTCTTGATGGATGGGAGAGGACACAACTCATAATTGAGCCAACTAAGGTCTTCTGAGGATTAGGTTGAATCTTGGTATCTCCTCCATCACAAGGAAATTGACGATTGTGGGAAATTGCTCCTTGGCTACAAAATCCAAGGAGATAGACCCCTTGATTGCAACTCTTAATCCATTGAAGGACCTATGAGCTATAGTGGTTGTAGGTTGTATTTGCTCAATTAGGCCCAAGCGTTCAACAATGGTGCATGGGATGACATTGGCTACGGCTCTATCATCAATATGCACCCGATGTATTTTAAATTATCCTATGCGTATGGTGATGAATAAAGGGCTTGTAGTTTCTTCATCATTTTGGGGATTAACCTTAATTTTGCTATTGTGAAATGTTAAGGGTATTGACTTCTCCTACCTTGATGAGGGAGGAATCATCAATGCATGGATGGCTTTATTGTTAGTAGGGATGTCCTCACTAATGGGGATGGAAGTCAACATTTTGACTAGCACCTCACGATGTGTGGTGGAAGTCATGATTAGGTCATATAAGCTTAAAGTTGTGTTCTTTTGTTAAGGGGCCTGATTTGGTCCATTTCACCAAGGAAGTTTTTATCCTTAGTCGTGGACTTGTCACCCCAGTTGTGCTTTACTTCCTTCATGCATCCCAAAATGTGAACTTTGGCTTTAGGCTATGGCTATTGTGGCTCTTCCTTGTTGTTTTGATTGTGGGCTTTGGTGTCCTCCTGTGGCTTGCTAGTTGAAGGGATTGGGACAAAGGAGATCATGGCTATAGTTGAAATGGGAGTGGGCTTTGGTGGGACCACTTCCTTCCATGCCTCTATCTGCTTGTCTCCCTTGTTGTCAAGCTTTTGCTTATGCTTCTTCCTTTATTTGGCTAAGGCTTTTTGGTTATTAGTCATTGGCTATGATGAAGAGACAGTAGCATTGGCTACCACAAGAGGTCGTTACGCTATTGGTTGGGCTACAACTATTTGGATTGTATTGGGTTGGGGGACCTTGATGATAAAAGATTTCCTTAAAGGTACTTGTGATGGTACTCTTATGATAAAAGGAGTTCTTGAGTTGTGGGAAGCTAAAGAAGCCCTTTCATCATAGAAGAGGTACTTGAATCATGAATGATTCTCTTGTAGGTCTCCAATTGCCGTCAATGTTGAATGCTAAAATAACATAAGGACAATCATTAGCATTCAACAAATCTTTGTAAACTTGTATCAACTAGTTTTGTGACCAAATTGGGTTGGAAGCATCTAAGATTAGCTCCCCCTTATCTATCATCCTTTGTAGGTCATCCTTCAGCACAAGGCATAAGTCTGTGTCTTGACCTAGCAGTTGGTGATAATGGTAGAAACGATATAGTTTGAAATAATTAAGTAGTTGAGGATCATCTTTCATTGCCCAAGTGGGATCTTTGGCTATTTCATAGAGTTTATCATGCTTCTTTTGAGAAGCTTCAGACATCTATTTATATTGAATACGCCTCCTTTTCAAAAGTTGGTCTAACAGCTCAAATGGCTTTAAAGGCAAGGCAATGTACTTAGACCTGTCCTTCTTTTCAAAGTTGGGTCTAGTTGTTGTCAATGTAGTGGCCCTAGAGGTTGATGTTTAGTTATTACAGTCATTAGTGGAGGCCTTGTGTGGATTGGTCTTTGACCCTTGGTTTGTAGTATTTGTTTCTTTTGTTACAATTGCTATGGTTGTGTTGTTTTGTTTGCTCTTTTCTTTGTCTCTTTGAGTGTGTTGATTTTTATATGCTATATAGGCCAAATCATGACTAGCCTCTGTAACATCCTTGATGTTCTTAGTTTGCAAGAACACTTGGCTAAGAGATTGTAGATCAAGGTAGTAGAGTTTAGACTTGATAAAGTCATTCACTACTCCCTTAAATATGGATAACAAGTGGTCTTCAACTATAGGCTCTAGTATTTCGTTTTGTAGTCCATTCCATTGCTAGATGAACTTCTGTACAGGTTCTAAGGGCCCCTGCTTGACCTTAATGAGTTGGTCAAGCGTGGTGTTAGGTTTTAAGTTATACTTGAAGCGGTTTACAAATTAGGTAACCAAGTCCTCCAAAGAGGATATGGATCCCCTAGGTAATGCATGATACTAATCAAGTGCTTTCCCAATCAAAGACATAGAGAAAATCCTCATGATGGTATGAGGCCATGGCTACAAGAGCAAGCATTTAGATTGAAAGTAATAAGGTGAGCATTAGGATCACCTTCTCTGTTATATTTGCTAAATTGGGGAATAGGAACACCAAGAGGAAGTGTCAATGGTGGGACCACAAGACTTATGGGATCATCCTAGTAGAAGTCCATAATCTTGACAATTTGTGAAGTAGAGACTTTAAGCTCCTTCAACTCCTCCATTAGGTCCTAGATCATCTGGAAGGCTTGATCCAAACCCTATGGTGGCCCTATTGGTTGTGGGGTTTGTACATAGGGTTGTGATGTCTATTGTGAGGCTTGTTGCCTCACTATGAGTTTCATGATAGCAGGAAGAGGTTGCATTATGATTGTGTCTTGTGGGAAAAATAAAGAAAAAGATGTCTATGTTAATACTTGACTCACAAATGGGATAAAGGGGGTGTGTGACCCTTGTGTTGTTTGGGATCTCATGGTGGACCCCACATGAGCAGTTAATAGATTTGTTATGGTAAAAACCATTGTCAATGGTTTTATATATCGAGCCTGTGTTGTAAATGACATTGATGTGCTATAGTTTATTGTTTGTGACATTGGCTAAGTTTGATGTGCGGCTATAATCGATGTGGGGTCCACCATAGTAGGGTAGGAAGGAGTGGAAGATGGTGGCACCATGCCCATGGAGAAAATAAAAGCATTAGAGGAAGGTGCTATGAACTTGGGTGATGTGTGTTGGAACAGTCCTCCCAGGATGTTTTTAGGCTCAGATTTTGCCTTAAATTCATGCTCCTCTTCTTGTTGTTTCTCAAAGCTATGCTTGTCATCTTTCTCTTCCATGGCAATTAATTGGGCTAGGACGTTGACATAGATGTTGTTAAAGGGAATTTGGTCATATGGGAAAAGGATGTACTCCTTCCCACTCCTACGTATGAGTTCAAACTCCCTCTTGGCCTCTACTTTAATGCATGGAATTAGCATGCTTGCCTGTATTTTACCCCAAATGAAGTTATAATGATATTCATTTATGGCTGCAAAATCAAGACTCTCCCCTCTAATCCTCAAAGATCGCCTACACTCAATGATGGTAAGGTCTTTGGGATCATAGACCCTCATGGCTTGTTGGCTATGATCTTTGTGAGTGAGGGTGAAAGGCAATTTGGTGGACTGTTGGAAAGACATGGCTATAGTACCGAGATTGGCTTAAAATAGGTTATAAATGGTAAAATAGAAGTAAATTCCAATGAATTGAATTTAAAATTTTTTAAAGGAATCAAAAACAACAAAAAATGAGGTACTTACTGTAATTAGTAAGTGGGGGATAAGAGGGGTTTACCCCTTACCAAGAATGGAAAGTTGGAAATGTTGGTTTCAAGCCTCATCCAAGTTGGGCTTCCAACTACCTTTACATTGGGTATGGCAAGGGGGAAAAGAAGGGGGTGAGATAATGGAAATCTCACACCTTCTAACTCAACATTGATGAGAGGAAAGGCTAAAAACAAAGTGGAAAGTTTGTGTTTTCTTGCTGAAAATTTGTTTTCACATGATGCCAATTCTCTGAACTTGGAAAAATGGGGAAAAGCTAACTTCTGGAAGTTTGGTAATTTCCAAAAGGGCTACACCATCCACTTTAGAAACTAAAAGAAAATTGGCAACAAAAAAAGCAAAATGATGAAAAAGCTTCAACATTGGCCTTGGAGGAAAAAATTCATAGTAGGTGTTGTGAAAAGTCACCGCCCAACCACTTGCAACTTCCACGCTACAATTTTGATCATAGGAGGGGCAAGGGCAATGTTGATATTTTAGGATTTTTGGCTACAAAAATATTAAAAAGGCTTTCAATTTGTAATATTGGTTTTGGAGAAGTTGGTGTTAATCCTCTCCCACACTGGGCTTTCCAACTACTTCTATGTTGGGTATGGCAGGGTGAAAAGAAGGGGGCTAAGATAATGACAATCTCACACCTCATAAGCCAACGTTGACAAAAGGGAAAGGCTGAAAAACCAAAGTGGAAGATTATTATTTCTCCACTAAAATTGATTTTAGCTAGTTGCCAATTTTCTCAACTTAGAGAAATGAGGGGAAGCCAACTTACAAAAGAGTTGAACCACCCACCTTAGAAACTAGAGAATAAAATTTTGGTAGTAAAAAGAAAAAAAAATAAAGGGGAAGAGATAACAATGTTGGATTTGGGTTGTAAAATCCACGGCAAGTGCTGTGAAAAGCCAACACCCAACCACCTGCATTTTCCACATTGCAATTTTGATCATAGGGGGGAAAGATCAATATTGATTCTTTAAAGGTTTTAGTTGCAAACAATAAAAGAAAAGTTTGCAAATGATCACATTGATAATAGGGAAAATTGATTTTAGATGTAGAAATTGGGCAGAGTTCCTCCTAGCGCCAAGAAAAACTATTATGATTGAAAACCTTGAACACTAGAAAAATCGAAGATCCTCATTGTAGTAGTTCCTCAAACCATGAATTCCTAGGGCCTTTGTAGGAAAAATGGGATTTAAGATGCCCTAGCTGGTCTAGCAAATCAACCAGGGACTTAAAAAATGCAAAGCATGGTAATAAAATGAAACAAAATGCAAAACTGATAATAGATCTGAAATAATGCATAGATAATAAACAAATATATTTCATACACGAAACCCAAAACCTAAAACTTTATTAAAAAAGAATAAAGTGTAAGTTAGAGAAATGTGTACAAATGGTTCTCGGATGAGTAGAAAGAGGATTCACCGATGCAGAAGTTCAAAGCCTATTGAAGCTGGCGTGATTTGCTCCAAGATTTGGATGCTAAGCCACTCCTAATGCTATCGAACCTCCTTTGCTAGAACCTCAAATCTACAAGTTGGGTCGCTATTAGGGGGTGAGAAGAGTGAGAAATTTGGTTACCAGATTGCTCCATGCTAGGGATTGGGAGCCCCAAAAATGTAGCTTTAACACCAAAAGTTCACAAATCTCAAGGCTATAATGCTTCCACACTGGGTTCAAGAGAATGCAAGTATGGGAACTTGCAAGAGCTATTGAGTGGTTGAGACCCCAAGAGTGGAATTAGTGCTTGGAAAATTGCTTGTACACTCAATGTATTCAATTGCCAAAAATTCCAACCATGAGAAAAAATTGCTCAACCCTTTAAAAAATTATGGAACCTTGTAAAATTTCACCACTCTATGAAAAATTGGGGAACCTTGTAAAATTGCTCAAAATTAAATGGTGTTTAAGGTTGAATTTTATAGGTTCTTTGGGTGATGCATGGGGCTACAAAATGGTTGTAATTTGGTTGCAAAATGGCTACCAAATTTAGGTGAGATGGGTGGCCAAATTTGGAGGGTTACTATACATAGTAAGTGCTTCCCCCATGGCCATTTTGTTTACTATAAATAGTAACTGGGACACACCTTTCACATTGGAGATGAATATACCATGTTGAGCTCTCAACCATGCTTGCTGAAGTGGCTAGTCAACGTTAAAGTGCATGAAGTGTTAAAATTTGGGTATTGTGGCTTCCACGCAGGATGTAATTTTTAATGTTGGGGATGAAGACTTCATGCTGGGGGGAAACTTTCACACTAAGGGGCAAAGGTTTCTAGGCTATGTATGCGGTGTCCATGCTAAAGGGGGAATGTTTCCAAAATTTTCATCCTTCGACACTAGGGGTAGGTGAGATTTACCTTTTTGCATGTGTTTCCACATAGAAAAATGTGTACCCCCCAAAAAACCCATCAAATTACCTTTTTTTGGCATTACAAAAGGCATTTTTATCCTCTCCCCTCCCCCAAGCCTAAATATAGACACTAGGTGACTTTTTTCACTTGGGGAATGAGGCTTTGACCACTTATGAGTCATTTTTCAGTCATAAAAGTATAAAGTATGTGAAATTGCCTGCTGTAGGTTACAGTCTTCACATTTATAATGAAGTTTTGCCTCGGGTTTCATGGGGCGAAAGCTACATGATGAAGATTTGCTATAACATGCAAATTGTTGTGCTGTTTTAGTCTCCTTTTTAGTGGGTCTATATATATTTTCTATTTGATTTTCTATTTTGGTTTTTGGGTCTATGTTTAACAATTTCTTCTAGTGTATAGTCAAAGTGTAAGATGTCCTTTTCTAAGTTCTCTATTTGGTTCATTTTCTTAGGACTAGAACTAATAAGTGGGTTGGATATTTTCATGCATCTTCTAAATGGTTTGGTATTCTTATTTTCTAACCACTAAGTGTCTTTTGGTTTAGTGGCTATTGTGTAGACATAGTTTTGCACACACACTTGTTCTTCAAGTTGGTTGTGGATTTGTATAGGAATCATGTTATCACTTTGAACTTTTAGCCCACAACTACACCCTTTATCATTATTAGTAATACATGAAATTTTCTATCTCTCCACAATGATAGGTTCATATTTGATGTTTTGTGTTAGAGTGGTGATAGTTGTTGGCTTTTCTGTAGGATTAGGAGACTTTATTTTTGTAAGGAAGGGGGTTACACTAGATTATCCTTGTGCTAGTTTTGATGAGATAGTAGGCCTACTAGTTTTATTCACGTGTGCAAACTATCCTAAAGAAAGGATGTTTCTAAGACTTTTGCTAAGAGCTACTTACACTATCATTCACTTGTATGTTCATGGCACAAGTGGCATTCTTTTGTTGAGGTTGTGATGTCAATCCTTTCTACATTATTGATTTTGACACATGTTGATGATAAGTATGAGAGTATTGAAGATGTGATGGATGATTAGAGGTATGGGATGGTGACCCCATAGGAGATGTTGTGGTTTGATGATATTCAAGAGAGTAGTAGTAGTGATTTGAGGCATGGAAAGTAGAACCATTTGGATAAGCAGGTTGTTGAAAATAATATTCATAAGGGTCTAATTGGTGATAGGGATATTGCTGGTTTATTAATGGCATCCCCCACAACTATGGGTTTTGCCACTGTGGTTGATAATAGTTGTGAGGTTGATAAGAAGTCCCATTAGGATAGCATCGTTGGTTGTAGGACTATTTATAATTGCCTTGTGGGTAAGAAAATCTCCTAGGAATTTTCTTTTCTATGAACTTAGGATTCAAAACAAAAGCCCTAGACTCTTGTAGATGTAACATAACTAGGTGATAGTCCTTTGGATCTTCATATTGATAGATGTTACATCCATCCTTCTCTTCTATTTCTGAGTCTACATCCTCTTCTACTATCACTATTTTCCCCTTTTGCTGATAAATCTCCTTACCTATTTTCTTGTTCTTTTTCCTCTCTTATTTTGATCACTTGATTCTATTTGCTTTACCTTCTCCTCTATGATTTTCAAGTTAGTTTTAACCTTTTCATTCATCAACTCTGACATCTTATCTACCCTTGCTTTAATCTCAATGATAAGCTTTTGTATTGGCAAGGTTTTGTGTGAAATCAACTCATCAAGAGGTACCTCTTTTTCCTAATCATAGATATGGACCTCTTTCTTGTAAAGAGTTGGATTCTAGTTACATTCCTCTACACTCTTCCTTTTACATATCTCTCCTTCTTCTTTTGCTAGCTGTTCAATTAGCCTTTGTGTCTTATGGGCTCTCAACTTGTATAATATTCCTTAAGCATAGATCCCAAGGGTCTCCCTCATTTTGTTATGAAGTCCATCTATGATGTGATGAAGTTGCTCACTTTGAGAAAATCCATGACCTAGGCATCTATGCAGTAGAGAACCATATTTGCCCTTGGTGGCATTAAGGGATTTATGATTCTTTTGTTTCCATTCTTGGTTTTATTTTCTTAGATTAAACACTCTTGAATAAGTTTGGTATTTCTTGTTAAAGAGCTCAAGCATTGTTAACCACTGGTGGATTGAATTTGGTTCCAATGATTTATACCAACTTTCAGCTTTTTCTATTAGTGTCCTAGGGAAGAACTTAAGCTTTTGTCACTTACTTTTGATATTTTGCAAGGTGCAAGCATCATGGAAGGCTTGTAAATGTTGTTGTAGATTAGAATTATAGCCTTCCTTAAATTTAATTCAATTTTCGCTTTAATGCCTATGAGGTATTCTAATTGCCTCCATGATCTATACCATGCTTTTAGTAGCCAACAAGGATTCATCATTATCAAATATATCATGGTGATAATATCTATTTCTATTTGTCTGATTATGATGATCTTGTTTATGCTTCATTTGATATGTTGTATCTTGTCTTTGATTTTCATTTCTATCTCTATTATGATCCCTTAGTTGAGCTTTATCTCCATAACCATGTTCATCTTCATCAAAACTAGATGTTGAAGATGAAGAGAAAGATGGTGAATTGGGAGAATCACCATGGCTCCTATATTTTTCCCTTATGATTCCTTCATCTTTTTTAGGTTTGTTAGAAGTTTTAGGCCTTAAGGTTGTCCTCATTCTAGGACTTGTTCCATCTACCCTAAGATTGTCCACAATAATTAAATGTTGTCTTTGATAGTAAGGGTCTAAATGAGCATATAAATCCCCTAGAGGTTCACTCCAATTCTCTTTAGTATAAGTTCTATCATTCCTTTTACTAGTGTTCTCATCATGTGATGGATTATAGGCCCTATGTGAAGAAGACATGTTTTTGGTTGATAATGTGTGTGCCTTAAAATATTAATTTTTTCTTAAAAAGGTAAGTCATTAATTCTTATACAACAATTGTTTGTAATATAACTAATCTAGATCACTAACACCATCCTTGGCAACAATGCCAATGATGAGCAGTAGTGTATCCCAACACTCTACCATATAAGTCATAAGTATTCATTATATCATAATCCGTGGATAGACAATGTAAGTATGCTAGTAGTTGATATTAAGTTTCTTGGAATATTGGAGGTGATTTCAATATGGTTGAAAGTCTTTTAGATAAACCTTGTGGCCTTTCTCCTAATATATCTTCTCAAGAAAAAGAAGATTGGTGCAATTTAATATATATATATATTGATGTTAGCTCTTTATTCTCATTGCATTGAGAAGCATTATACTTGGTTTAATTTCAATAAAGAAATGATACAATTTATTGTAAACTTGATAGATTTTACATTTTTAATATTTTTTTTGGAAGCCTACAATGAAAGTAGAAGGAGATACAAAACTTGAAAATGCATCTCTAATATTTTCTTTATAGAGAGTTATCTCCTTTTCTTTATGAGAAACCCTTTAGTAAAAACTGAAAATCCACAAGGGTGCTTTAGAATAAAGGCAAGGGAAGGTTTTTTAGGATTGGTTGTAAGGATGAAAACCTAAAAAGCATCCCCACAACTATTGAACTTTTTATCTTTGATGATGATGATTAGATGTACTCTAAATTTTTTAATATTATTATTCATTTTTTAAAAGAGCTTGACACTCCATCTTTTCAACCACCTTGAACCCAATCCTTACAATGTAGAGAAAAGCATAAAAGGCAAAAAGAAAGAAAGAAAAAAAAAACTCAAATGAATAAATTAGACAAATAGAGAAGGCACCAAGTTTTAACTTGGTTCTCCCAAACATGAGTAACGTGTACACTCGAATCGTCACATTAGTGAGTTCAAAAATAAAGACTTGCAGATAAATCACAGATCACTCCACCTTCCACTAACAAATATCAATTAAAGGGAAGCGTTGCCGAATTGCCGTGTTAAAGCAAGCAAACAAGCAACCCACGTTTCTAGGATTCTTCATATTGTCGAGAGCTGGATTATAGCCTCTAGAGGAGGCATCACAATTTGATGTGTCCCTTTGTTACCACGTGATATCGTCGTTGCCTTCACATGTCATGTATGAGACCTAGCATTTACTACTTGTTACTGTAACCATAGGAAGACTGCAATTGTTATTATTACAAATTTCCACCAATTCTCATTCGCTGAAGTTTGCACGGGATTGCGACCGTTCATGATCATCAACATATTAACCATCATGTTGGGATTTCTAAACAAATCCTCGCAACTTCCGCAATATCAATAATAGTTTGTAGCATGCATTTCGGCTTCAATCGCATAATTTACAAGAGATAAATTTACACCTATTCCCATGTGATAAAGGCTGCATTGGATTGCTGACTGTTCATGATTATCAACATATTATCTATCATGTTGACAGTTCTAAACAAATCCTAGCAACTTCCTGGCAACTTCCACAATATCAGTAATAGTCTCCATGTTGGGAGTTCTAAACCAATCCTGGCACCTTCCTGGCAACTTCCACAATATTATAAATAGTCTCCTTGCCTGTTATGTGGCATGCATTTTGGCTTCAAACGCATAATTTACAAGAGACAAATTTACACCTATTGCCATGTGAAGAAGTCTGCATTGGATTGCGATTGTTCATGATTATCAACATATTATCTATCATGTTGGGATTTCTAAACAAATCCTGCAACTTCCTGGCGACTTCCACAATATCAGTAATAGTCCCCTTGCCTGGTATGTAGTATGTAGCATGTATTTTGGGTTCAAACGCGGACCAACTGTCGGTATCCATTCGTCCCCCTCACCGCATCTCACGCAATTTGTGATTTTCTGGACATCATTCATGATGGGCCACTTGCGTGCAAAGTGTCAAGTATATATGTTCCACCGCAGGAACCTTTGATAGGTGACCTTTTTGCGTTGCAGGAATCTGCTTTCGGTAGCAACTTTAGTTTACTTTTGTCAGTGTCAAAATCAAGAATTCGAGGCACATAAGTTACAAAGGTGCTACAATCTAGAGGAATTTACAGGGCTAAAGATAACAAACTGGGCAGGTGTTTGGTGGCAGGTGGTCACGCAAACATGGGCGGGAAAAAGAAGAGTATCTTGTTCATGCCGGGCCATCCTCATTTAATTGAAGATGACGATTCCGAATTAAATGACGATTCCGATTGACAGTGTTGTAGGACAAGAAATTGGACAGAAATCAGTACAAAATTTTGGGGGATAGTGGAATTTGACATCATGGGTTACCTTATCTTCAAATCCAAGTAATTGCCGATGCAGCTCAGCTACAGCAGCAGCTACAAATTGGGTTGCAGTTGCTGCAGCAGAGGAAGTAGACCCAATTGAGATTATCAGCCATGGCAGACAAAAGCCATGAAAATCAACAACAGATCATTGCATCGCTCTTGAACCGAGACACAGACACTGCGTATGAAGATACCCAGAAAGTTTGTGTGAATATAGCAGAGAAACGGGAGGAAGAGGATACTGTTCCACCATTTTCATGGAAGAAACTGTGGCTGTTCACGGGGCCTGGATTTCTGATGAGCATAGCGTTTCTGGACCCTGGGAATCTGGAGGCAGATTTGCAGGCAGGTGCAGTTGCAGGCTATTCTCTGCTGTGGCTGCTTATGTGGGCAACTGCCATGGGGCTGCTAATTCAGCTTCTGGCTGCCAGATTGGGCGTGGCCACAGGATGCCATCTTGCAGAGCTGTGCAGACGAGAATATCCCAGATGGGCTGCCTGCATCTTGTGGCTCATGACTGAACTTGCCCTTGTGGGAGCAGATATTCAGGAAGTTATTGGCAGTGCAATTGCCCTCAAGATTCTTACCAATGGTTTTGTTCCGCTCTGGGCAGGTGTGTGCATCACCGCTTTTGATTGGTAATTTCTTCATCTCATCCTGTGTTTTATTTTTGGTTTTTTTCTCCAGTAAAAAAAATTGTGCCCCTTTGTTTTTCATAATATCAGCCCTAGGTTAGATGGGTGTGTTTGGTTACTTGAATGTGTAGATGTTGAATTGCCGAAGTTGTTGAAAAGGTCTGTGACTCTCTGCAAGGAAAATCCGGAAAGGATAAAAGATTAACAGAAGTGATGTATCCGGTGGGTCTGAAAACAATCCTACGAAACATCCTCACAGAATCACATAAAACAAAACAGTAAACATCTTTTCTAATTTGAGGAGAAGAACATCCATCAGAAGGCTCATGACAATTTTCAGGGTTATTCTCCAAAGGCCAAATGCTTGTATGTGGGCTATTCACTGATATTTCATATTTATTAACAAGAGATATTCAAGTGAATTACTGTTTCGTTATTAGGTAAATTTTTGCAACATAAATATTAGAGGTAGGTTAGAGCAGCGGTTGTTTCTGAATTTTTGCTGATCTCTACACTGATATTGATTAACATATAATATCTGGTTGGGAGGGCATTGTTTCAGTGGGTACCGAGTAAATTTTTTCAACATAAATATAATAGGTAGGTTAGAGCAGGGTTGTTTTTGTTTCCGAATTTAAAGCTGATCTTTACATTGATATTGATTAGCGTAAAAATATTTTCTTAGGAGAGTGTTGTTTCAACGAGTATTTTCGTAATTTGTGAACGCTGAAATGGAGCTAAGTGTTGAATGTATGACTGGAAGAATCTCAGGAGATGGAAAACAGCATTTGGGACTGATATTTTAGAGCAGGTGTTGTTGTTTTTGTTTCTGAATTTTAGGCTGATTTTACATTGATATTGATTCCCACAAAATATTTGCTTGGGAGAGTGTCTTTTCAATGGGTATTTTTGTAATTTGTGACTGCTGAAATAGAGCTAGTGTTATATCATTTGAGAGTGATATATATTAGAATCTTAGGAAATGGAAAATATCATTTGGGAATGATATATATTAGAGCAGGTGCTTTTGTTTCTGAATTTTAGACTGATTTTAACATTGATATTGATTAGCATAAAATATCTTCTTGGGAGAGTGTCGTTTCAGTGGATATTTTTATAATTTGTGATTGCTAAAATGAAGCTAAGCATTGAATGTATGACTGCAAGGTTTTCCGTAATGGAAAACATCCTATAGAAGTGATATACACTAGCTATATATTTATGATATATATCTATTATTTGGCGGAGAGAATCTTTTATATTTTTCAAATTAATAAAATCTCAAATTGACTCATAATAATTAATTTTTACATTGCAAAAACAAAAATCTCAGGAAAACTCAGCCAAAATTGATAAAATTATTTTAGTGTGACCAAGGAGGATTCTCTTGGACAAGGCTGGTAGTTGGCCTCTCGGCCAAAGTTAGAGCAGGGCTTGCTTTTGTTTCTGAATTTTAGGCTGATCTCTACACTGATATTGATTAGCATAAAAATATCTGCTTTGGAGACTGTCGTTTCTGTGGATATTTTTGCAATTTGTGATCACTGAAATGGAGCTAAGCATTGAATGTACAACTGGAAGAATCTTAGGAGATGGAAAACATCATTTATGAGTGACATATATACGCACCAAGAATTTCTACAACATTTTTTTTCGGTTGCACATTCAACCCTTTCGTATTTTCAGGATCATTGCCAGTTTGTCCCAGAACCCAAACTATTCTTCTGCTGTTTATGATTAGTAAGGTATCTGTCGGTTACCAATATACATGGGCTCAATAATAATATATCTTTGGTTTGGTCTCAGGCATGCAGTTGGCTCTAAAATATTATCAAACCTTCAAGCAAAGTTGATGCTACGTAATTGACATAAAGATACTTGAGGAGTATGTGTAGATGGGGTTGTATAGTGCATTAAAAGAGATCTTTTATAAAAAATCTTTCTCTGCTGAACTCTCTGAAATTCTTGTTCTGCTAGATAATTACTTGTAATCCATCAATCATACTTGTACCAAAATTTTGTTTTTTTTTTAGTTTTACAAAGCTACTGTTATTTCTAGTTTTATAAAGCTAACCAATTTTAATGTCATAGAGGAATTAAAAAGATTTTTGGATTTAGGTTATTGAATATATTACCCAATGATTTATTTATTGGCTGCAATTTCTATTTGATGGACAGTTTTATTTTTCTATTTCTTGAAAACTATGGAGTAAGAAAGCTGGAAGCATTGTTTGGCGTTCTGATTGCTATTATGGCTCTTTCATTTGCTTGGATGTTTGGGGAAACCAAACCAGCTGGGAAGGAACTGTTTATAGGTACGTATTGCCAGAAGAGGGATTTGCAATTTTTCTGGTTGTTTATATTCAGTTAACATTATCTATTTCATTTATATTCCTTTTTATTTAAATGTTGGGATTTGCGCATGTATTTTTTTTTTCCTGCAGGGCTTTTACTTCCCAGGATAAATTCAAATGTGATCAAGCAAGCTGTGAGTATTGTTGGCTGCATTATTATGCCCCATAACATATTTCTTCACTCTGCTCTTGTGCAGTCAAGAGTCATAGATACATCTAAGAGAGGCCGGATCCGAGAAGCTTTAAATTATTATACCATTGAATCAAGTTTGGCACTTTTTGTAACTCTTATGATCAATGTATTTATTATGACTGTATTTGCCAAAGGTTTCTATGGTTCCTCAGTATCTGAAGACATTGGTCTCTCAAATGCTGGCACATATCTCCAAGAGCAGTTTGGGGGTGGGATATTTCCAATTTTTTATATTTGGGCCATTGGGTTGTTAGCTGCAGGGCAAAGCAGCACTATAACAGGAACATATGCAGGACAGTTCATAATGTCAGGTTTTCTTAATCTTCGGATTAAGAAGTGGCTTCGATCTTTATTTACTCGAATGTTTGCCATAGTCCCAACAGTGATTGTAGCTCTCATATTTGATTCTTCTGATTCTAAGCTTGATAGCTTAAATGAATGGCTGAATGTTCTCCAGTCTATGCAAATTCCTTTTGCTCTTGTTCCTCTTCTCAGTCTTGCGTCTAAAGAACAGGTCATGGGCTGTTTCAAGATTGGCAGGACCCTCAAAGTAAGATACGTATTTCTCTTCATTAGGATCGTTAATTCAATGAAAAATTTTAGAAACTATGATCTATCTTTAAATGACTATTCTTTCTAGGGCAGTTTTTCTTTGTTGAATAAGAGATAACCTAAATTCACAAGAAGCTTTGTCAGGTTTCTGTGCTTGAATATCAACAACTTAATAAATTCATCCATGACACTATATTTTTTATTTCTCAAATGTTCTGTGAATTTGTTATTTTTACTGAAGAACTTTGTGTCATCAAGAACTGAATAACAAAGAAATACTTGTGCAGGGCATAGCATGGACGATCGCTTGTTTTGTCATAGCTATTAATGGATATGTTACAGTGAACTTCATGAAAAACGAAATTTACAGCATGTGGACCATGTCATTTTTTATCATCGTAGCAGCTCTGTATACATTTTTTGTGCTCTACTTGATTGTGCAGGCGATTTTTTTGGATAGACGGGATGATAGATATTCAAAGATACTTCATTAAGGTAATATTCTTTTCTTACGTGTTTTGAAACCTGAATATCTGTAGCATGTGCAAATCCTTCCCTTCATTCTCGCATTAGTTATTTTACTGGAGTTCTATTTTCCTTAACTTGTAGATGTACCTTTTCCTGAATGGAACAAGTTCAGTTGTTGCTGCTGGATGATTCTTTGTTTTAAGCTCAATTTTATTTTCTTAGTAGGTCTGATAATTTTCCAGTTCTCATTTATCCAGACTTTTTGGCAGTTGATCATTTGAGTGGCAACCGTGTTGAAGTTCAGATACAAGGTGCATCATCCTAATAAATCGCGTAACATTTGCAATCTGTATCATACTAAATAGAGATGTACCTCAGATCCACAATTCTTTGTGGGTTTGATAGGTTGCTGCAGTTAACTAATCTGGATGGTCAGGGGAGAAGCATCTGTCAAGGCAGAAATGAATCATCTCTGAAAGAGAAAGGATTTATCCAGAGCATAATATATTACTCTTCTTAATTTCGGTAGGGTATAGAATGTACCTGTAGGCTCATAGGAAGGATGGATTGTTTGTAAAAATAACTCAACAGCAATGTATTATGCTCAATACAGAACACCTTTTGGTTTGAGGGCTATAAGGTCATGATCTGAAGTGGGCTGCGTTCATTTATTACTTTTGTGAGACTTGCTTCAGAGATAAACTGTTGATCTCCCTCAATTACTGTGTGTTAATGCCTGTATGAGCAAAAGATTACTTAAGATGCAATACTTACATTGTGTTTTCGAATATGGATTTGCGAAGAAAGGGTGAGTTAGATTAACAAGGAAAATAAGACCAAGAAATAAATCATAGCAGAGCGGACAGCAGCATATACTATATAATGTGTTTGATTGTTCAAGTTTATGTGGATTACAGGTAATTTGTTGCTCAAGGGAAAAACCAAGACCTAAAAGAAAACACCTGCATAGGACATAACCAACAGCCACCGATAACCGGGCCATAAGGTACATGGCAAACGAATTTCATTTTGTCATGCTTTACATTAATAGACGAAAACTTAGACATGGTTAAATCAAACTCTTTAAAAATTAATTTGGCTTAATACCTAAAAAGAATATGTTATCGACGATGCAATATCTCGATTATAACTAGAAATTGCCTCGAGACAAAACTCAATTATAAAATCATTTTGCTTTAAAATGAAAAATGAGAAACAAATTACAATCTCCGTTGTGGTGCCTTTATTTCATTAACCTAACTTACATTATTTGGTAATGATTTTATGTTGCATGGGCACCATTTTTATTTTTAACCATGATGTTAGGATCTGAAATATTTGAGTTTTTATTTTGTTATACTTTATATTTTCACACTACTAATGGTTGTGTATTTATAGGCTATTTAAATATTTTTAAAATTTTTCTTTTAAATTCTAAAATTAAAACTCTTTTCTTTTTGTTTTGTTATTGTATTTCAGGATGATTTATTAAGATAAACTTGAGACTTACAAGATGCAAATCACTTGCCTTAACCAATAAGGGAAGGTTAAAAGTTATACACAGATCAATAAGATTACAAGCACTTATCATTATCATCATCCTAACCTTGTCTTTAAAAAAGGGGGATGGCTACATGAGGTTTCTTTTTTTTATCCCTCATTCACCTCTAGAGAGAGCTAGATCTTTGTTTATTTGTAATTTCTTCTTGGATTGTTTTTTCCTGTCTTTTTTGGTCTTCCTTTTGCTAACTTTCCTAGAACAATGATGTAGCGACCTTTGTTTATAGGCTCATTGTTTGATCTTCTTTGCACATGTCCAAACTATCTAAGTTGCCTTTCTTGTAGCTTATCTAAAATAGAAGCCACTCCAAGTATTCATTATAACTTATCAAAAGTTTTAGTGACATCCACAAAGTGAATAAATGTTTTACCTTGTTTGCCCTTAACTTGTTCAATGCAATATTTGAGAGTAACCATATGATTTAGTATTGAACTTTTTTTTTTCGTAATGCTACTTGTGAAACATGCAAATTATTTTTTCTACTTAAGATCCCATTTTTTTTTTGCCAAAATGGTACCTAAGAATTTTGCAAATAGTATTAATCATGATTAATTTGTAATTATTTAAATCTAATTTCTCTTCTTTTTTAGAATGCATAATAGCTCTACTAATCAACCATTGTTTAGTCAAACAATTTTAAAGTCTCTCGTTAAGCATTTTCCAAGTCTCTTTCTAGACTAATTGTTAACCACATTGTAATAATTCAGCATGTAATCCTTCTACATATACATCTTCTCTAGAAGCTAATTTTTGGATTCCCTCTACTAATTCATCATATGTAAGTGGTAAAATATCTAGGAGTATGCAACTCATTATGGTATTGTCTCATGATGAAACAAATTTTTGTAGAAGCTTTTTATTTGTATAAATAGAATATCATTGCTTAGAAAAAGTATATTTTAAAAAAGTTTCCAAAACTTTTCATGGATCTTGCTTTATCATTCGCAACATATTTTTTTAATGCTTTTTTAGAAATTTTCTTTGTCTCTTAAAGTAATTTCATATAGTCCTTATTCAAAACCTTTTTATGATAGGAATTTTTTATAGCTAACCTCGCTTGCATACATTCATCATCAAACCACTTCTTATCCATAAAATTTTGTCACATGATAATATTTTTTGCAACATCTAGCAATGTCTTTTAACCCATCTTGAAACTTTTTTATTTTTAAGAAATTTTATACCATGTTGAATTTTTTTTTCTTTTTTTGACTTTTGTTGTGGTCATGACATATTGTTATTCCTCAATTGTTACCTTAAGATCTTTTACAAGAGAATACATTATGCATAATTGAGAAATCTTCCTTTTGGTATTGCTTTTGTTCATAACTCACAATATGTTACAAACACCTTTATCTTAGTAGTTGTTGTTTGTAACTTATGCTACAAACACTTGTGTTTTGGTTTATTACAGCTAGTTGAGCTTCACGTTGTGGCATACTTCATTAAGTTATTCCTAAATTTAACTTCACAAACTTCACATCTCTCAGACTTCACTAAGTCATGGCTAACTTAACTTCAATTTGTTTACAGATCACATTTGGTAAGTCTTTATTCTCCCTTTATTCCATTGTAATCATCCTAACAACCTTCTCTTCTTACTTAAGAAACAAGATTAGGTTTCTCATCTTATTTAAGAAACTGGACTAGGTTACATATAGCACAATTAGGATCTTCAGTTCTTTTTTAAGAAACTCAATCCTATGTTATAAGGATTGCACGTCTTCTAGAACACTTCCTTATCAATTCTACAAATAGAACCCACTACTACTTCTTACACTTGGTATATTATTACGAGGAGATGTTCTACCTTATGAATCATTCTCTATGGCTAGCTTTTTGATTTATTATATGTCGGCAAAGTATATTCTATCTTCTCCTTCCTTTTGGATGGTGTTATTACAACTCATAAATATTTTTTTAATGGTTGTCTATTATTTTATAAGTGTCTTTACTTACGATTTCTTTTTTCCATTCATCTTAAATGGATTCACAATGTTCTTCCTTTCATAAGTTGCCTTACAAGGTTTAATATGCGTTATGAACACTATGATCCTTTTTTGGCATCTTCTTTCTTATAGTTCTTCTCAGATAATTCTTTGAAAGTTCTCTTATCTTTAATTGTAAGTTGTTCCAAATACAATGATGGATGATTATGATTTTGATATGGAAACAACAGAGTTCATGGGTTTATTTGTTGTAAATAATCATGACCTTTTGGAATCATTGTAACCTTTCATTTGGCTTCGTACTTTTGACGAAATGTCATGTCGCTTTGTTTTTTGTTCTTTTGAGGAAAGATAACTTGGGGTTAGTAGCACAACCCCCACCAACACAACAGGGTAGATGTGACCTACTAACAAAAAAGGTTCCACCACAAGGTTACTTCACTACTGCCACACTTGAAAGCACAGACAAGAATTGAATCTACAACCTCCTAACTGAGAGATGACATGTTACTTTGTTAATAACTCTTTGTGGATCCTTAATGAAAAACTAATGAATGTATACTTTATGATTATATTCTAAGATATCTTGAAGATGACTTTTGTTAATTATGCAAACCCATGTAGAGAACTTCGGAGACTAAGAAAATATGTACAATGAGACAACCCTAAAATATCATCTATAAATTTAACCTAAAAGGACAACGTTAAATGGAGGTGATGTTTCAACAACAATTATAACCAAAAAATCATAGTGGAAACATAATTACATTAAATGAAAGTTAAGAATAATAAAAAACACAATAGGAAATAACTAGTTGAGAAAGATAAAAGGAAAGAACAAAGTACTAATTAAAATATGGAAGAATTGAAGTCTACAACCTGTAGTCAAAGACATCATTTTGCAACATTTACCAAGTTCCAAAAAGATTTAGTTAGAATGCATTGCTTCATCTAGTGTCCATGTTTTGTGCACTAATTAAATGTGCAATAATACATGTTATTTTTCCTCTCATTTTCAGTTAAATGAGTTTCTTTATATTGGGTCCATTGAAGTCTTTGTTCATCATTCTAGAAAAATACCATAGGAAATTTGTACATTTAGAAATTTTTGTACTTATTCCTATTAATCAAGCTTGACCATGCATGTTTCTCTAGTATGCTCATAGATTATTCAAATCATCATAAAAGTATATAATCCCTACTACTATAATGGTCGAAAATATTCTTACCAAATCACACTCACTCATGCATGTCCTTAATATCAATTCATTCTTCAATATTTTGTATAATTACCTAGAATTGATATAAACTTTGCTAATGCCAATCCCAAGCCCAAATACAAAAGGAGGAAGGTTAGCATCAGGTTGACAATCGACTATAAAACATTGCCAAATCTCATGGATGAGTTTATTTTTCTGCTTTTGCAGATGTTAGGGCATTCCCTAGATGTGATGCGTAGTAGTCACACAATCAAAGATGATTTGAAGAAACTACAAATAAACCAAAATCTAACTCTTCATAGAGACAAATGGTGAAAAAGAACTCATATAGCTAACCCTGTTTTGTTGGGATAAGGTTAGGATGATAATGATGATCTAGAATTGATACAAAATATCATTGAAGATTCATAGTTGAAAGATGGTTTTTGTAATGATAATAATGCATGTTACTCAAATTTATTGGTTTCTCAAATAAATCATGTATGAAAATGTATGATTTGAGGAAATGATGATATTTTCATTCATAATCGAGAAATTATATCAATTACTCTTACAACATTGTAAAACATTTTCTCGCCCACTCCATAGATATTAGGCTCTTTCTCAAGGTGTATCTATAATTTATTTAATATTAAGAATAATGAAATATTCATTAAAGAAATTATTGTTATTCATGATCATCCAAATGCTATCTTGATTTTCTCTTCTTTATATATGCTCCCCCTCTTAATCTCATTCTCAAACATGCATGTTATGAATATGCTACTTTCATCATACATCATTGCCTACATGTTCATTGTGATGGACAAATTAATCTCTCATGCAAGTATTCCCATGCTAGAAACATCCTTGTTTATGGATGTTCTTCATTAAGATAATGAAAGATCCTAGCACTCTGCAAATTCAAAATAAGAACCTATGTCCTAGTAAATAACCATCTCAATTATGAGCATTTTTTATGTGCATTATTTGCATCATGTAAGAAATCTCCTAATATATTCATGATGTGTATGATGTCAGTCATCTTTTCACACTAAAGTAGAAACTATCATCTTGCAAATAACCCACTTAGATGTACATGTTATGATTGTACCATCATCTTTATAGCATCCTTACCCATCATGTCCATTGAGACAAACATATTAATATCTTATGAAGGTATTTCTATTATAAAAAACCTTCTCATTCATGCATGTTCTTTGTTAAGGTAATGAATGATCCTAATACTCTATCCTCTCAGAATAAGAATACATGTCCTAGTGAATGACCTCGTTCATGTATATTCTCCATTAATATAATGAATGATCCTAGCACTTTGTAAACGCAGAATAAGAACCCATGCTTTAGTGAATGACCTATGTCATTCACATTTTGTATGTGCATTACTTATGTCATGTATGCAAGCTTGTCATCCATGCATGATGTGTATGACATTGATCATCTCTTCATAATGAAGTGAAACCTATCATCTTGCAGATAATCCACTTTGATGTGCATGTTATGAGTGTGTGATGAGCAATGAGGTGCCCCTATGCCCAACCATATGAATCACAAAGCGTTCACGCGCGATCTAGTCGAATTCCGTGGACTTTACAGTTTCTAGTACACTAGTTTTCTAGGAAGTGAACCTTGCCCTAAGCTCATTCGTTGTCTTCCCGATTACACTTGTGAAGCATAATGGTATGGTTAAGAGTAATCGAGGCATATCATTTTTATCATTTTATGTTTTATGTTTTTGGATGCTTGAAGAGAGAGAGAGAGATAGAGTAATTTAATGACTAATCTAATTTAACTAACTAACTGGTCTCTAACTAATCCTCACATAAGCATCCATTTCCACTTTTTGTACATGTCCTAAACCCACATGTCCACTGTTGGGTTACCAAGCACTATGCTACTGGGCATACCAAGCAATAACATTGCTGGGATTACCAAGCGAATACATGTTATGCTTGAACCGGTCATACTTATGTATTTAATCTATCTAGCTTATCTTGCTTAATTTTCTTAATTACTGGAGAACATTAAATAATTAACTTAAAGGATTAAATGCATAAATAAATATCTAAACTATCTAAAATGCTACAAGGTTTATCAAGAAGCTCGTCTTTATTATCATACACATTGTCATGCTCAGGTAAAACAATGCTCGAATAAAGATCCTTTCACTTAATGACTCTTGCTATAGGCACTCGGGAGAAATATTCTAACTTTTAAATGTAAAAACTACAAGAGTTTGGCTACTACTATGAATTTGATGCCCATAAACATGGTTGGCAGCTCGTATTTATAGTTTTTGCACTAGGGCTGTGTCGACGGGGCCTCGTCAATGTAGTAGACGCTACATCTAGACGACCCCCTGTCAACGAGGCCACATTAATAGGGGCCCGTAAACACAACTTATTGACACTTCATCATATCTCCATGACTAAATGAAAATTCATCCTCAAGTTCTTTTACAAAATTGGGAAGGTATGGGATTATTTATTGACTCTTAACAAAACAAAACAAAACAAATTGACTCGACAAAACTGAGTGCTTGAGTGTATAGATCAACAAATTACAAAAATTATGGTGTTCATGACACAAAATTGAACACCATTACATGACTTTACAAAAATTTTGACAACACATCCTTTGATGATGTGAAGATGGTAGTGAAGATTAGACAATCTCAGGTGGTGATGGTTCTTGAGGCTTTGAAGGACTTTCACCGGCTTCGGGCCCATGTAGTGGTTAAGGTGGTTGTGGCTATCTTGCTACAATAGCAACCCTCGATGGAAGGTGAAAGGCATCAAGTAATGCCTTCATCTTCTCCTCCTTACTCAGGGATCATTCATGGTCCATGTGGCTTCACCAATGTTAGTTGGAATGGGAACATCCCATGGATAGGGCATGATCGGGAACATCTCCTTTATGTTGACAAACTAGGCAACAAATTGTTTATGTTCGATGTCAAACACCCTTACTACAGTTTGCAGCTCCTGGTAGTCATTCATCCATCTAGCTAGGTTCTTAGTAGTTGATCTTTAATCTATGAAACATGCCTTGAGAACTTTGAGTTCAGCATTAGCCACCACAAGCTTGTTCTTAGTGTCCTTGTGGTGCTTGAACTCTACCTCATACAACAAGTACGAGCTAGCCACCTACTTCTCCAACTCAGACCGAGGCCTTTCGATAGTCAACATGGCTAGATTTGTATAATGGAAGTTGGCAAGCTTTATATACTCTATCATCTCCTTGATCTACAACTCCTTTGTGTAGATTTCCCCTTTTTTGTAGGCTTGTATCCCATCAACGATGGGTTGCCAAACTTCGCTTTCTTGCTAGAGTTGTTGGAGGGCATCATTTACCTTTGCCTTCACCAATTGTATATGTTTTTTTATTTATTTCCTTTTGTAGACCAACCTACTCTCTGTAACGATCTTTAACTTTCTCAAATTTGAGAGCTTTAGATTTCCAAGCAGCTACCACAATTGTAGTCTTCTGGCAAAGGGCATGCACCTCCTTCATGGAGAGATTCCTGTTCTCTACTACCAATCTCCTTATCTCTGTATTTGCTCTAGCTAGATACTTCTGCTGTTGATGGATGGAATCTATTAACTATTGCTTGTGCACATCAACGTTTCATAGGTGATGGTTCTCTACAGTGAGTTGAACATTCACTTGGTGGGTTTGATCCAAGGCCTTTTGAATCTTGTGCTGTATGGCTTCTACCAAGTATTTGTAGAACACCATTGTATCCATTGCATTCTCAATGCCTTTGAGCCTAGATTGAAGCTATCACATAGCTTCATCTCTTATGAATGTCGGGTTGAGAAACGTGGAATCAAAAATTTGGGCTCTTAATTCGACAACCTTCACAACACAGTGTTCATTTCACTCTTTGGCTATTTTGAGTTGCCCCTCCAATATAATGTTCTTATCCCTTGCATCTAACAGCTCTGACTAGGTTGTAGTGATGTTATCTGAAAGGTCAAAGACATTCCGAAGTGGTTGCTTGATTCCTAGTAGTCAATCTAATAGCTCTTCATGCTGCGTTGCATTTATTCTGCCACTTATAGTTCTGATGGACTTTTGCTCATCTTTGAGTGCAGTGATGTCTAGTGCAGATGTTGTAGGTGCATTAATCATTTTGGCAATTCTATTAGTGATCACTTCTACTGCTATTTCTTGCCCTTGGTGCTGCATTACCAAAATAGTTGCCCCTTCACTCTCCTCCAAGCATACTAAGAAGGTCATAACATTTCTAGAAATTTTTGGGAGTGCCTATTGTTTTGTGAGAGATATTGTGAGCTTTGTGGTGCTTGAATTCAACCTTATGGCCAACTGCATTCTTTGGGCTAAGAAAATGGATCCACCCTCATCCATCAGACTGATTGTTCGGGCCACCTCATTAAGGTGACTCATGGATGCTCTATATATGGATGGGTCCCCACTACTCGTGCCTGCTCTTTGCTCTTGTTCATTCAAGGTCCATTCTCTATATTCACATAACCATTGGGTGGTTGCAGCTATGTCTAGCATTGTTGTTTGAGTGGTAGGTGGTGGAGGTTGTTGCTCCTCTTCTTGAATTATAGTTGCAGGCATTTTATCCTTCATCATTTCTACCTAGCTGGTGATTGGAATAGTTCTAACATCGTCATTGATGTAATGGACTATCCCTCCCCTTCGACAAAGTTTCTTGATGATGCATGGAAAAGGGAGCGTTTTCCTTCTACGTTCATTTTCTTTAAAGCACTTCTCCATTTCTAGATTGATTAGCTGCAGAAGGTTGACTGGGAATCTCCCACTCAAAGCAGCACATGCTTAGGCAAAAAAGGTAGTGAATTTACTTGGCTCACCATGGGATTGAGGTGGAAGGCCGTAATCTTGTAATGAATCCTCTTTACTAGTTTGAGTGCACCAAACTCCTTGTAGTTGACACTATAACGCTGTTACACCCATTCTTTTTTGATGCTCAAATCCACCTACATCGGGATCTTGGTAAGGTTTTCCCCTGTTTTGGGCAACCCAAGTGCTATAGCAATGTCCTACACTGAGTAGGACACTAAGATGTCCTTAATATTTACTGTTGCTCCAGGTTGCCTATTTTTCCAAAACAAAAACATTTCCCCCATGTACCACTTTCCAGTGGAAGTGATGATTGGCCACATGGGAGAGGACTTTAGCTAATCCTACATTTCTCTTAGTATGTGCTCCAGGAAAGGGCCAAAATTTAACTCTTGGAGCATCAATTTTTGGACCTCCTTTGATTTGATTTGATTTAGGAAAGCCTTTATTAAGGTTACCTTGAAGTTTTTTGGTTGTGCAGGTGCATCATCCCAATGGGAGTGTTTTGTTGTTACTGTTGCTGGTTATGGAATATATCTGATAGATTCCACTTTTGCCTCCTCTCTAAGAGGACCTATGGCATGGGTTGTGAGTAGTTCTTCTTATTGGGGCTATTCTTGGCCTCTTCCTATTCTAAGTCATTTTTTCCTTGGTTGGGATAGTCCTGCTTCTTGCGTGTGCTTTCCTTTTGGTGCCATCTGTGGTCACAACACATCCGTGGATTAGTAGATGTCATGTGTAACTTTAAAGTTTTTGAATACCTTTTCTCATTAGTTAGTTACACTTTGGCTAAGGTTGGACCATGGAAAATTGATTATTTTATTAATTATTTATTATAATTATCACCAGAGCTTGTTGGGAAAGTTTAACTCTTGTGATTTAGTGTTGAATAGTTGATTTTTCAATTAAACCTTTGTGGGAGTTAGAAAAATCATGAAAAATTTTCTATAAAAAATGGTACATTTTTGGCCCCCATGACAAAGAGCTTACCTTTGGTAGTTATAGGGTCGAAGAATAAAGTGATTTGGATAAACAGTTTGTGAGTTATGGGCTCTGGAAGGTTCTGGGCTTTGAAAAATTAAAAAATTCCTTTGGCATTTGTGAGAAAATGTAAAATTTCTAAGTGGGGTCATGTCTATTTATAGTATTTTTTTGCCATGTTGATGGGGCCCCGTATACGGGGCCTCATATACAAGTCTGCTCCATCGACGAGGCCTCATATATAGGGCCCAGTAGCCAAAATTTTTTAAGTTGAATCTCCAGAAATATAATGAATTTTTCAATGAAATTAGGGTCCATGGAGTCCCATAAAAGTCAATAATATGATAAAATCATTCAAGAGGATCTTTGAAAGCTCAAAAATTGAAAAAGTTGATGGAGAATGTATATAATGAACAAAGCACATGGTCTAATGTGGAAGATGGGTGTATGAAAGATTCCAGCTGTAAGAATGTCTAGGGATAAGGTACTTAACAAATCTGACCAAGGGATATGCAAGTGGGTCCTCCCCATAGCAAGCACATGCCCATTTTGCCCTCGCATAACCTCAACCTAAGGAGTCCATAGGCCCCATAGGTTACTAATGGTCAATGGAATTTAAGGACCAAAACCCAAAAGATTCTACCTAAGAATTCAAATATGTCAAACCAAGACATGGAATCAAGAACATGGACATTGGTAGTGAGGTGAGTTATGGATAACATAAATGCATAATGGAGAAGGTGGAATGGAATTCCCAACTAAGGTCATAAGAAGCCCCTTGTGGAGTTCATGTTTAAAATGACTGAAGAAGATCCATCCTTAGTCCAGACCAAAACCAACCTCGTTTAGTGACTTTACATCTCCACTCCAAGACTGATCCATCCCCTCCCCAAGATACAAGAGTGCTTCCACAAAATAACCACCATTCCATAAAGAGAATAAAAAACAAGTAGGAAGTGAGAGAGGGCCTTAGTTAGAGGGGACCTTCAGGGATGGGTGCCTATCTTTCTAGTCCCATAATTAGTGCTTGTAGCCCGTTTATTTATCTAAGGGGTGTGCTTTGAGTTCCCATCATCAGTTTTTTACATTTTATATTTTTTTTGTTATTTTTTGGGTAGGAACCACACCATGCAAAGACTTTATTTGACTTCCTATTTAGTGGTTGGAATGAAATGGTAAGAAGTCCATGAAAAACCATCAAGCACTCAAGTAAGTAGAAAAGTACAAAGAGTATTGAGTTCCCTTGAAGCACATCCTATTCAAACCTTTGAATCCTTCCCAATTCTAGAAACTACCAAAGTCACAAATTTATTAAAAGTTAATTTAATGAAAGGGACCTCAAGCTCCCAGAATAAGGAAAACCATAGAATTTGTAGATGGGCAGATGTCGTGGTCTCACTGCCTGTTCCATGAAAAAGAAACCATGATTGAGTTATAGGTACAAAAATTCAAAAATAGAAACTAGATAGTAGCAAACCAAACATTAAGTACAAACCACCATTAGTAGTAGCTACAACATTGTTGTGACCTATTGGTAATAAAGCACTTTTATTAGCAAAAATTTAAAAACCACACATAAAAAAAACAAAAAAAAGGTATAGAAGAAAGTGTAAAATATTTAATAAAGATTCAAACATACTAACAATGGTGTAGAACAAAAAAATAGTGTAAAATAGAAAAAAATTTAAAAAAATATATCAATAAGTTGTAAAATAAATAAATTGCAAAATCAAAAACATGCAAAAAAAAAAAAAAACATAGAAAAACAAACGAGCCATATGGATGATTAGCACAGATGGCCATCTCCCCCATGATTGAGTTGGAAAGAGGAGATCTGAAAAATTGAACATGGTTGTCCATCTATTAAGGTAGTTGTTGCATTGGCTTGTCTTGGTTCTAGAAAAAGCTTCACTTGTTGAATGTTTACCAACTAATTTTTATTTAGGTTTTGAGGTTTGTATATGGTCATGGCCCTAGAAGGAAAGGTTTCAGCAATTATATAAGATCCTTCCCACAATGTTTGAATTTTTTTTTCTAAGGTACATGTGTGGGATTCTAGTAAAGAACCTTATCTCCTGGTTGGAATTTCACTTTCCATATTCTTTGGTCATGTCATTGCTTGTTGAATGTCTTATGCACTTCATTCAAAGATAGGGCAACCAGTCAGTTTTCATCTAGCATGTTGAGATTGATTAGTCTTTCTTTTTGTGCTAGGCTCAAGTCAAGATTTAGGTCATAAGTTATTGAGAGTGTACAAAGCTTGGATTGAATTAGGAATGTTGAAAGTTTTCCATACACTAGCTCGTAGGGAGAGTAGCTAATAGGGAGTTTCCATGTTGAGCGGTAGGCAAATAGGTCATCGTTGAGTTTTGTGCTCCAATCTCTCTTATATTTGCTTATGGTCCTTGTTAAGATCTTTATGATCTCTTGGTTAGTTACCTTTGCTTGACCATTGGCTTGGGGATGATAGGGTATTGTTAATTTATGTTCAACCCCCAAGCATTGCATTAGCTTTCTAAAAGTGGGACTTGTAAAATGAATTTCATTGTCAGAAATGAATGCACAGGGCAACCCAAACTTGTTTACAATATGTTATTGTATAAATCTAGTAGTAGTGGATGATGTACAATCGGTAACAACTGCTGCTTCTACCCATTTTGTGTAGTATTCAACTGATATGATGATATATGCCTTTCCATTGGACATGGGTGTGATGGAGCCCATGAAGTTAATGCCCTATATGTCAAAGGACTCTAGTGGTTGAATCCACTATTGAGGACCTTCCATTTGAGTGGTCATCCCACCATATCGTTGACAATGTTCACAAGATTAGATAAATTGGCGGGTATCCCTAAATATTGTAGGCCAACAGTATCTTGCCATCAGGATTTTTATGGCTATGCATCTCCCTACATAGTGGCCTCTGCAAGGTCCTTCATGAGCATCCTGGAGAACATGTAGTTGATCTTTATCAAGCACACACCAACGAATTTGGCCATCAACGCACACCTTGTAGAGGTATCCATTGATTTCCATGAAGTATTTGGCTTGATGAAGAAATTGTTGCTTCTTTTTAAAGTTAAGATCTTGTGGCATCTCCTAAGTAAGAAGGTAAGTGAGGATGTAGTCGTACCATTTTGTTTCTATGGGAACTTGATCATTTATTACTCCTATAAAGAGGAGTTTGTTTGGAAATGGATCAGAGAGTGGGCTCTCCTCCTCTTTGTTATGCCATCTTAATCGAGAGAGAGGTGGTCAGCGATCACATTCTCGGTCCCTTTTGGATCTACCATCATGAGATCGAATTCTTGTAAGATCATGAGCCACCATATGATATGAGGGCTCACTACCAACTTGTTCATCAGTAAGCGGATGGCACTGTGGTCTATGTGCACAAATACCTTATAGCCAAGCACATAGTGCCTAAACTTGTCGAGAGCATACACCATTATCATTAGTTCTTTTTCAATTGTGGTGTAATTCAACTATTGACCCACGATGCTTTGACTCATGCAGTGGATGTAATTTGAACATTTTTTATTGTCCAACTATGTAAGCATAGCTCCCAAAGAATAATTAGATGCGTCCGTCATTATGTGAAATGGTCTGGACCACTTTGGTGCCCGTAGGATTGGAGTTTCTATAAGTTTTTCCTTCAATTGTTGCAATGCATGTTCACATTCCCTAGTTCAGATGAATGGAGCATCTTTCTTTGTCAGCTTGACTAATGGCTCTGTGATCTTAGAGAAATTCTCTATGAATCACCGGTAGTAGCCAGTATGTCGAAGGAATGATCTGACATCTTTGACTGTCTTTGGTTGGTGTGTAATTCCTTAGATGATCCTTATATTTTCTAGGTCTACCTCAATCCCTTCTTGTATAAATTCGATGCCCCAACACAATTCCTTCTTGGACCATGAGGTGAATTTTTTGCCAATTGAGCTGCAAATTTGTTTCCACACATCTTTTCAGTACTTGCTCAAGGTAGTCCAAGGCTTGCTCAAATGTAGCTCCATAGGTGGAGAAGTCATCCATGAAGACTTCCAAACCACTACCGATTTGCTATTGGAAAATGCTAAGGACTAGGCGTTGAAATGTTATAGGGGCATTACACAGAATGAATGGCATCTTACAATATACAAAATTCCCCTAGGGACTTATCAATGTTGTCTTGGCCTGATCTTTTGGCACAATTTGGATTTGGTTATAGGCACTATAATCATCCAAGAGGTTATAATAGCAATGCCTAGATATGGTTTCCAACAGTTGATCCATAAATGGCAATGGAAAATGATCTTTAAATGTTGCCATATTCAATAGCCTAAAGTTGATGCAGACCCACCACTTGCCACCTTTCTTTGGCACAATTACGAGTGGGCTAACCCACTCACTGTCCACAATGGGATAGATGAACCCTACCTTGAGGAGTTGCTCTATTTTCTCCTTCATGATCTGCTTCAATTTGGGGTTCAGCCAACTCTATGGCTACCTTCTTGGCTTCATGGTTGGGTTAGTGTAAATGTAATGTTGGCATATTCTTAGATCATTCTTGTTAGCTCAAGATATGACCAAGCAAAGGCTATTGGCCATTTGTTAACCACCTTTAATAGCTTTTCTTCTTGTTCAGGAGCAAGTTTGGAATTGATTATGACCAATTTACCATTGTTTAAAAATGCATATTCCATGCCAGCTAGTAGATTTTTCAACTCTAGGGACTCCTACTTGAAGTTATCATGGATTTCGAACTCTTTCCAATAGGTATCATCATCTTCATCATCAGAGAGTTGTTGATGAACTTGCTCAAGTTCATCCATGCTTTCAACATAAGCACATGTTAGGCTCTTAGTTGGTTCCATGCATAATGTTCTGTTATCTAAGTCAACTATCAACCACTGGGTGTCCTCTTATTTTATAGCTACTACGTACAGACACCTTTGAATATCTGTTTCTTGTGCACACTAATTGCATGCTCTGATGTATGTACTTTTGATGGACCAAATCTTTTTCACGTAATTGCACCCATTATCGTTGTATGCAATGCATGGAATATGCTTCTTCTCTAACTTTCCAAATTCATTTTCCTTGAAGATTTCCAAGGAGAGGTCCCTTATGCCCATACGTGCATCGACCGTGCTTAACTAATCCCTTCCCATAATGACGAGGAAGTCACCTTTGTAGTTTTCAACCCTAATCATCAACAAATCAGTAGGATAGGATACCTACTAACTGTGGTCATAATGTCCTCCACTAATCCCAGAGGAACAATAATTGATTGGTCTACCAATTCTAAATGGATGTTACTTTTCTTGATAGGTGGTAGGTTCCAAGCCTTGTACATGTCATGAGAGATAAGATCGACACTAGAACCAGAATTAAGGAGAGTATTGCATGGCTCATGTCTAGGGATCTATAGGAAAATGAGAGGACTTCTTGGGTTAGATCTTTTCGTGGAAATACTGTCAACCTTGAGCCAATCAAAAATAGCATGAGTTAACATCACAATATAGATCCAAGGTAATGTTTGGTTTAAAGGACACTCGAAGGTGTTTGATGTAGAGGATGAGGGTGTTGGAGATGTAGGGAAACCAAATGCATTAGGTTGTGTGGGTTTGGAAGGATAGTTGGATTAGAAAAAGGTTCATTTCCTGGATTGATTATCTAAACCACTTGGTTGGAAAGCTAGTTGTGAATGTACTACCCTCATAGCATTTCGTTGCTATGGCTATGGTGGAATTTCTTCCTGCATGGACGGAGTAGGAGGTAACTAGGTTGAGGATGAACGAATGTATGCAGATATATGTGGAGGGTGGTATGGGTATGGGTTCTCCCCTTGAGTAGATGAGGAATGTGTTTGATGGTACTTTGGAGGATAATAGTAATGCTGAAATGAGGCATGGATTACAAAACGTTTTAGAGAGACGAGTTGTTAAACATAGTACCTGTATGGATTTGGTTGCCTATAAGGATATTGCTACCTTGGTGGTGGCATTCCCCATGATTTTGATTGGTGCCACTATTGGTATTATTCATATGGTTGTGGTGGAGCTCCACTTGAGGTAATAAGCTTGTTGTTGCTGGTGGAACTGCCTTGGCTTGCCTTGAGGATAAGGCAATCATCTAGGTGCCTACCTACGTGCTAGTCGAGGATTCAATGCATACATTCCAAGATCTTATAAGTGTGACAGCACAGGGCAACACCTCTTTGGCTGTTTGTGTTGACAAATGTCACAACCAGTATCATCTTCAGAGTTTGTCTCCACAACTTCCTCTACTACAACAACTTTTTCCTTTCCTGTTTGGTAGGCATGTTCAACTTCTTTTCACCTACTGCAGTTAGGATCACTATTTTCCTCTTTGGATTCTTCAAAAATCTTCATAGAAATTTGGAATTTTTCATCCAAAGAGTCCCATAATTTATCAACCTTTGCCAAAATATCAAAAATAGATTTTTGGATGGGCAAGATTTTTCTATTCATCACTTCATTGAGTGGTGACTCCTCCTTGTCATAAAATTAGACCTCCCTTTCCTGATGGAAGGGTCCCTATTATACTCTTTTGTACTTTCCCTTTTTCGCAACTCACATTCTTCTTTTGCTACCTGCTCTATAATCCTTTGGATCTAATGAGCTTTTAATTCATACAGTCTCCTTTGGGTATAAACCCTAAGAGTTCTTCTAGTTTCTACTCTAAGCCCATCTATAATGTGGCAGAGATGTTCCCTTTGAGAATAACCATGGCCAGGGCATCGATGTAAGAGTGAATAATATCTACTAATGGTGGAATCCAAGGGTTCATGTGTTCCCTGTTTCTAGCCTTGGATTTTCCTTCTCAGATTAGACACTCTGGAGTACATATGGTATTTTTGATTAAATAATTCTAACATGGTACTCCATTGGCGAATGGATTCTGGTTCTAAGGACTAGTACTAGCTTTCAACTTCTTTAATGAGTGTCCTGGGAAAAAGCTTAAGTTTCTACTAGTAATTTTCAATGTTCTATAAGGCATAGACGTCATGGAAAGCTTGTAGATGCTATTGTGGATTAGAATTATATCCCCCCTCAAATTGTGAAATATTATTCATGTCTAAGTGCTTGATCTAGCTATCTTTCATATACGTGGTTGGGATCTTTACTACCTCTGCAATGTTGAGCATTCTTTGAGTCACCAATAGAGGTTCATCATTATGATTGCGTCAATGCTAGTTTCTGTCACCTCTACATTCTTGATGGCCTTGATGATCTTTGTTGTCTTATTGATCACCATCATCACAAATTTTTTGATGATAGATTTGATGAGACCCAACAGATGAAAAGGAATGTTTTGAATTGGATGAAGAGGATGAAGAGGAAGGTGGACTGCCACCACCACCTCTTCATTCATTATGACCACCATCCTTAGATCCTTTGCCATTGTGATGTTTACTTGAGTTCCTAACTTGACTGTTTCTTTTTCTTGAACCTGGGTTATGAATAGTGGATCATAGGTTTAGTGTCACATCCTGATTACCAACAACAGGAGGTGGAGAATTGTCATGTTGAGAACCTTAAAAGGGAGGATCCTCATTGTCATCTTGATTTAGGAGGAATAGGGGATTAGTGAAATGTTTTCCCTTTGTAAACTCATGGTGCTTCACCTGGTGTCGATCTCACTTGCATTGTGTTTTAGTATGATGGTAGTACTAAGTGTTATGATCATTCATAACATATTCCTCATGAAGATCCAAGATGCCCAACTTTTTAAGGGTTTGAAACAACATCCTAGTCATATATCAATTAGGAGGCAATACAATGTTGCTCTCCATATCATGCCATTGCAGTTGTTCATCTTGATGTAGGATGAAGGTGAAGTCCTATACATACTCATCTGGATTAGTATATACTACTTCGCACTCTTGTGGGACCAATGATTTGACATCTTCGTGCCTGTGAAAAGAAGAACACATTTTGCAAAACAAATAAAATTATCAGTGTGCTATTGTAATTGGATGTTATTCAAGAGTGATGTTGACCTTGAGTTTGTCCAATGATATTAATAATATTCATTGATCCTAGATAGTGCATGTTTCAACAAACAAAGTCCTCAAAAATGGCACCAATGATGAGTAGCAAGGTACCCCTATGCCCAACCATACGAATCATAAAGCGTTCATGCATGATCTGGTTGAATTCCGTGGACTTTATAGTTTTCGATACACTAGTCTTCTAGGAAGTGAACCTTGCCCTAAGGTCATTCGTTGTCTTCCTAATTGCACTTGTGAAGCATAATGGTGTGGTTAAAAGTAATCTAGGCATATCATTTTTATCATTTTATGTTTTTGGGTGCTTGAAGAGAGAGAGAGAGAGAGAGAGAGAGAGAGAGAGTAATTTAATGACTAATCTAATTTAACTAACTAACTCGCCTCTAACTAATCCTCACATAAGCATCAATTCCCACTTTCTGTACACGTCTTGAACCCATGTATCCACTGTTGGGTTACCAAGCGCTACACTACTAGGCATATCAAGTAATAACGCTATTGGGATTACCAAGCGAATACATGTTATGCTTGAAGCGATCGTACTTATGTATTTAATTTATCTAGCTTATCTTGCTTAATTAGCTTAATCACTAGAGAACATTAAATAATTAACTAAAATAATTAAATGCATAAATAAATACCTAAACTATCCAGAATGCTATAAGGTTTATCAAGAAGCTCATATTTATTGTCGTACACACTGTCATGCTCAGGTACAAAAATGCTTGTATAAAGATTTGTACACTCAATAACTCCTGTTGTGGGCACTTGGGAGAAATATTCTAACTTTCAAATGTAAAAATTGCAAGAGTTTGGCTACTACTATGAATCTGATGCCCATAAACATGGCAAGGAGCTTGTATTTATAGTTTTTGCACTAGGGCTACATCGATGGGGCCCTATCAATGTAGTAGACGCTACGTCAATGCAGCCCCGTCAACAAGGCAACATCACGTAAATGGGACCTTGTCGATGGGGGTCCGTCGACGACACCACATTAACAGGGAGCCATCAATGCAGCTTATTAATGCTTCATTAGTGTACCATCATCATCATACATCATTGACTATGCATGTCCATTGTGACAAACATAGTAATCTCTCATGTAAGTATTTCCATTATTTAAAACCTCATTGTTCATGCATGTTGTCCATTAAGGTAGTGAACAATCCTATCATTTTGCAAACTCAGAATTATAATTGATGCACTAGTGAATGATCTCCTTGGTTGTGCACATTTTGTATGTGCATTACTTGCATCCCACCTCCTTGTTTGTGTGTGATATATATGACATTGGTCATCTCTTCACACTAAATTAGGAATTGATAATTTGGTAGATAACTAACTTGTACATGTATGTTATGATTTTTAATAATAATCATACATCCTTGCACACAATGATTTACCTTTTTATAAAGGAAAATGACAAAAAAGAACTCATGTAGCTAATCCCATTTTATTGGGACAAGACTAGGTTGATGATGATGGTAATACATCCTTGCTTATGCATGCACATTATGATGAATATAGTAATCTCTCATGAAAGTATTCTTATACTCTTAAATCTCCTCATTTTCTCATGTTCTCTAATAAGATAATGAATGCTCCTATTACTTTGTAAACTCAGAATAAGAACTCATGTTCTAGTGAATGACCTCCTTGTACATGCATGTTCTATATGTGCATTATTCTGTGTCTTGTAAGCAACCTCCTCATCCATTCATGATGTGTATGACATCAGTCATCTATTCACACTAAAGAAGAAACCTATCATCTTAAGGATAACCCACTCAGACATTCATCTGTAAAAATTGACACCATTGTCCATAAGAACATTGACATAAGAACATATGGCCTTGTCAATAACCATTTGAAATGTGCATGTTTTGTATGCCCCAAAATTACTGATATGGTATCTTGTAGAAACTTGACCAATGAAAATTTTAGATTTGGTATTCCTATTAGGTACATTTACAATACCCATATCAACTATTACCATTTTTCATATCTTCTTCATATGTTTATGCTCTTTGAAACTAACATCATGTTCTAGTATAGAAATAATCCTAAATCCCAATTATGACAACACCTTCATCCATGCAAGTTCTTTGTGTCTTATAAATGTACATCTCTCATTGTTTAACTTCAAATGCTTGCATCTCACATGAAATCCTCTATATGTGGAAATGATTAATGTTGTTTATGAATTTCTTATAGGAGCATGTAGGGAAAATAGTTCAGAACATTCATGCATAGATGCAAACATACTCTTGGTATCTAAATATTGTTGAGCCATAGGATAGATGCGAGGATGTTCATTTATACACTAGAAACATGGAGTTTAATTTGTATGAAGATCAAAAAATCCTAATAGATGCATTTATAGAACAAGATGACATAATGTGAATGAAAGTAAAGAAGCTAGAATCCTCTACAAGAGATATCATTTATCATGGATTCTTCCTTCTATGAACATTTGGTTTGGATAAACTAAAGTCAAATGCATCCATCTACTTCTATGACATTGGAAAGATAAAACTAAATTTTAAGGAATTAGAGGTTGTATCATACATTAGGAGATGTTTGAATCAAAGGATAATTATGTGGAAATCCTTCATTAATCTTGATATGAAAAATTATATGAATCAACATTTTGAATCCTATAATAAGCTTCTACTAATACATAAATTGAGATAATTTTTCTATTCATCTTATTTTTTTTGAAGGGGATCCCTCTCAAATTAAATCATTCAAAGGTGTGAAGAAGTTAGAAGCATGAAGAAAAAAGGTTGTCAAAGTTGCAAATAAGGAAATTAAGGTTGTTAAGATGCAATGAGTTTTTGTATCCAAACTTTGAAATAAGCTTTCAAATAAGAATTAATTTTTGCACTCAAGCTTCTAATAAATTCAGGATTTGAGCTATGATCATGAATTATGTAGAGGATCTTTTTTCATTCATGAAAAAAAAATCATCGCTATTTTACATAACTATATATTAATGTCATACAATGTCACCAGCAAGAAGGCATGCACAACAAAGAAGGAATCTCATTATAATGAGGAGGATGTTTGCTTTATAATGAGTAGCATTTTATTGACGGTGTAGGAACACCTCTTTTGATTTCCTTGTGCATCATCCTACAAATTATTTTGTAGGTTTTTGCACTTGAAGAAGACCTAGATGAGTGTATCCTGTCTTTGTGGGTCTTCTTGCATTGATTTTTGATGATGATGATTCTTGGATGTTTTGGCATGTTTGAAGGTGTTTTTGGCTCATTTTGATGAGTTTAGAGGGTTCCAAAGTCTATGGGAACTTATTTGGAGGCATTCAAAGACTTCAAACATTAAAAAAAAAAAACATTTTTATTTTTGGCACTTGTAGAATAGACGTCTACCTAGAAAGATAGATGTCTTACCTTAGATTTCTAACCTAAAGTGTAGACATCCTAAGACTAGAGTAGATGTCTATAAAAAAAAATAGACGTCTCACTTGAAAGTAGGGCTTTCATAGTAAACGTCTAAGCAAAATTAGAGATGTCTAAGATAGTGTAGGAAAAAGCACGAATGTGGTGTTTTGATTGGGAAACATGTGAAAGACTCTAGATCCTTGTGGTAAATATCTAGGAAGGCAAATAGAAAGCTTCCTAGGGTTTTGGATCTCTATAATTATGTATGTATCCATCCATGAGAAAGGAGGAGAGATTGTATGCAAGGAGAGAATGCATCTATGCCCGAAAGTGAGAAAAGACGCTCTTGAGAGTGGGGAGCTAAGCAAGAGAGATTGGGAGAGCACATTGGGTAAGCGCAATTAGTGATTGTAGCTCCAAGATTAGCTTGTGGTGTGTTGGTCTATGTGTTCTATTCTCTTGTATCTTACTTGTGAGTTGAGATCTCAGTCTTGGGTTGTGAGAAAGATTTTAAGTGGTTGTATCTTGCATTGAGAACAACCATTATGTGATTGTAGAGCCTCATGCTCTGCAACGTCAGTTAAGTGTGATAGGTTTTGAGTGCTTGTCAATTTGTTAACCCTGTTATAATCTTCGAATAAATTAATTGAAGATAGCTAGTTTCTCTTATTTTCTAGCAAATAATTTTGTCTTTCCATAATATATAGATTTCGTGCGTTGAAGGTGATTTAATTATGGAGTGAACTTGCTCTACCATTATTGGTATTAGAGCTTAGTTTATTGTTGCTTGGATTTTGGAGGATTTTGTCAATTTCAGATGGCTTCCAAGAAGAAACAGGTGCAAGCTTTGAATAGGAACATGGAGAGCATGAAATTTGCCTTCCATATGATGGTTGCTTGATTAGATGAAATCAATGCAAAGGTAGATAAAAATGTCAATCCTAGCCACATCTATAAATTATGAAGGTGAAGAGCATGTACATTTAGATGAAGAAGTTTCATAGCTAGGTGGAGATGCAGTAGATGAAGAGGAAGGTCAATTTAGCTATGGGATTATAGGAAATCATTAGCCAAGGATTCCAATGGGAAATTGGGAACCTCATCCTACATTGCAAATCTATTAAAATTTTTATTTGGGTATCATATTCATATTGCCAAAAAATTTACATTAGACTACAAATACATAAATAAAAGATTCTAATTTTGACAAATTGCTTTAGTGCCTACTTGCTTGCCATGTTATTGGTAATTTTTGAGATTAAATTTAGAAGTTGTAAAATGATTATTACTAATTATATTTGACTATAAATAAATCAGGGAGAAAATGCTAATTTAGCCATTGTGAGGATTCTAATTTCCAAATAATGTACATTCGACTCTAGATAAATTGATGGGAAAATTCTAATTTAGCCACCATGAATATTCTAATTACCAATAAATTAGGATTCAAATTGCCAATAAATTTACATTTGACTATGTGGATAAATTGGTGGGAAAATTATAATTTGGCTATCATGAAGATTCTAATTACCAAACAATGTACATTTAACTATGGATAAATCAATGGGAAAGTTCTAATTTGGCCACTGTGAAGATTTTAATTACCAAGAAATTTACATTCAATCATGGAAATAAATTTGACCATTTTAATCATTGCATTTATAAATTCAAATGACATTGTTGTGCTACTCTTGCCAATTTTCTCTCAAGTAATTGCAATATCGTTCTCAACATGGATTTTGCGACTATTATTTCTAATAGCGAAGTCATAGAATAGTCTGTTCAAGATCATCTACAACAACTATTTTTTAGAGCAAATAATGTAATTCATGGATGTCGTGGTAGTGTCTGTGGGCATGGGTGTGGGCGAAGCCGAGGACAACCATGGATCATAGAGAATATAAATATAGAATCCATGACAACATAGGATAGAAGACTATTTCAAAAATAAGAATCAATGTGATGCCAACGAGAACAACAACAAATTCAATGAGATTTAGGAGTATGATTCATTCATTCTTTTGTTTTATAATTATTTATGCATGTTTAATATTTCAATATAATGAAATTTTTGCATTTTACATTTCTAACTTTAACATTGCTAAATCTTCTTGTTTTATTTATGTTCTTATATTGTAGACATTTTTAAGGTTGTATCTACTTCTAAATCACTCTCACCAACTATAAATTCATCCTATGACATGATCAAATATATTGATAATAATAATACAAATAATCAAGAAAAAAAAGTAAGTTATCATTGTCTATGCCTACTCAAGTTGGTATTTCTTTTATTAAATAAGTTTTTGATGTTTTCTAACATGATTAACTTTTGCAGTAATCAAAAATGCATATAAGCCTATTATTCAGCATACATATGTGCTAGAAATCGTAGATGTAGAAGAACAATTGTAACAAGATTATCAACAAGCATAGTAATGCAAGAGTAAGTGCCAAGCAAAGCAATGTTAACATAAGAAAGATTCATATGATTAGATGCACCCATTTCCCATTTTAATTACACCCTCTCTATCCAATTTGGAATCAAGTCAAATTATCGTTGTTTGTGAACAATTGTTAGTAGTACGATTGGTTAAATCCTATTTGTCCACTCCAAAAGTGACTATTCATGGTAATTTTGAGTTAGGTAGAGGGTGCCAAAATAGATAACCTTTTTGGCAATAAACCTCTCTAGGCAACCTAGATAAGACTAGTAGAAAGTGGTCTCGTGAATGAAGCTTTTGAAGAATGGTAACCAAATGTGTAAGCACAACAATGAGTTAGTGGGTTGGTTATACCTTGGGATTCGATCTAGACGTAGGTTCCCCTATGACTATCTTGTTGCAATGAACTCCTTCCTCGTTCCCTCACACAGATTGAGTGACTTACTGATTGATAAATAGACAATGCTTTTTAGGCATCTTAAGTAGCCCGCAAGAGAGTCAATGCCTGATGGGATGCAATATCACATGGGCCGCGATATCGCATCCCTCGTGATATCGTGTACATGATATCGCATCTTCCTTTGCGATATCATGTACACGATATTGCAATGCACCGCCAAATCTATAAATAAGAGGCGGCTCTCCCTTGTTTCATAACTTAGATTTAGATTGTAGTTAGACTCTGGCAGTTTTCTCCCTCCAGAGTTAGAATATTTTCCAGTGTCTGCCAGCAGTGTGGTGAATGTAATTGTACGACATCCTTTATTCGAGTGTGACGTACTTGGACATGCACATGACTAGCAATAAAGATTGAGATTACTTCATCATTGCAGCATTCACTTTGTTTGTTTATTTATTTAATTGTTATTTACTGCTTTCCTAGCTAATTTCTCTCACCCTTATCTCATGTTAGAACGTGAAATGAGTACGACTTGATTACGAGCTCTTAAGTGTGACTACTTGGTAACCCAGTAGCGTACCTAGGATTTGCTCTTGGTAACCCCAGTGGTAGTCGTGCACGAAGTCCAAGGTGTGTATAGATAATCAAGGAACAGATGCTCATCGCACTTAGGCTAGATTAGATTCTCTTACCCTTTCCTCCTAGCTTAGATAATATTACTTTCCATTGCCTTCAGGAGTAGCATTAGATTAGGAACCACATCATACACCTCACTCTAGACTAAACCATACATGACAAAGATAATACTAGTCCAGGTAGAAGACAACGAACTGCAACCTAAGGCTAACTATCTAGGTACCACAACTAGTCTGTCTGTGGAGTTTGATCGGATCGCGCCTGAAAACGCTCGTATTTGTATGGTTGAGTGTAGGGGTACCTCGCCACTCATCAATGCCCAATAAAAAAAAGAGTGGATGCTTAACTTAGCACTTATGTTGCTTGAGCTAGATGCCCTTGTGTACTTGACTTCTGTTGAGATAGACTTCTTCCATAGGGCATGCTCCCTCTAAGACTAAGGGTAAGGGCATCACTCTACCCTCTACCCTTCCAAATTTCAAAAGAATAAAGATTTAACAATATGATTTCTAGGGTAACTCCATGTGACTAACAGGTTGAACACTCATTCTAAGAATGAGTTTATTGTAAGTGCATGTTTCACGAAAATGCTTAAGTGGGGCATATGCTCATTCTTTTAAAAACACCTTGAACAAACATAAAAAAAAAAAAAAACAAATTCAACCAAGAAGATGTAACAAAAATGAGAAATGGGTAGAGGAAGAGAGGATGGATGAGTGATTTCTCTTTCGTGTAACTTGTTACCTCATCCAATAGTTAAGGTTTTAACAGATAATGTTAATATTTAAGATCTTCTCAAGCTATATATATAACCTAGTGCTGATTAAGAATTTCAATTTATGATGAGTATTTGCAAATAGAGTAGAGAAATTCGAAAGAAGAAAAACACTTGAACAAACATCAAAAGAACAAATTGGACTGAGAAGATGTAACAAAAATGAGAAATTGGTAAAGGAAGAGAGGATGGACGAGTGATTTCTCTTTCATCTAACTTGTTACCTCATCCAGCAGTCAAGTTTTTAGGAGATAATGTTAATATTTAAGATCTTCTTGGCCAATGTGTGTGTGTGTGTGTGTGTGTAAGCTAGTGCTAATTAAGAATTTCAATTTATGATAGGTATTTGTAGATAGAGTGGAGAAATTTGAAAGAAAAAAACTACAAAACATTGTAACGTAGCAAACTTTAATTTGGTTTAAATGGAAATTCTACTACATCAAAGTTTTATTTAATTTCTCCATGGCTCATTAGATTGACATGAGAGAATAGGGATAAGTATATTTTAGGGGGCGATCTGAGAATGGAAAATTCTAATTTGGTTTCTTTATTTATAGAAAATTTTAATTTGCTTTCTTTGGTTATGATAATATCCAAGTTCAAATTGAAAAATGGTAAAATGATTATTACTAATAAATTGGCAATAACAAACTCCCGTGAACGCCAAATTCCTTGGTTTGCTTTCAAGCCCTGAAGCTAAAATTCTCACTTTCAATATTGGATTTGCCTTCAATTTCACAAAAATGACAATAGGATCAACCCTAACCCTAGCAGGAATTGCAATGCACTAGGAAAAGGATCAACTTAACACTAGTAGGAATGGTTGGCTACGAAGCCTCATTTTGCAAGATTCTCCGACTTTCACCTTTAACACTAGCTACAAGATTCTGCAAAATTTGTACTCTCTATGATTTGTGGTCGTTCTCTACCTCAACCATGCCCATGCCCACAGGAACACGACTAGGACCTCCAAGAATCACATTAATTGCTATAATAGATGGTTGCCGTAGATGATTTTGTACAAACTCTTCTACAACTTTACTTTCAAGAATAATAGTTGTTAAATCCATCTTGAGAACAATACTATAATTAATGTTCTAGAGCTAGATTATGTTATGGAGTTGGAGTTGCAATTAATGTTGTGGAGGTGGATTATGTTATGGAGGTGCAATCATTGGCCAGATTTTGATGAACAAAGATAAATTGTGTTATATAGAGGGAGAAAAGGTAAAAATGGAAGTAGTTATGATAATTTGAAGTTTGAAATTAGCATAAGAAATAAAAATAAAAAGAAACAGAGAACCAAATTAGAAATTTCTATTTTGTTATTTAGAAATTAACATAAGGAATGAAGAAACTAAATTAAAAATTTGGTGTATATAAAGAAAAAGTAAATAAATTTACTATTTAGTTTCTGTGTGGTGAGAAGAACCAAATTAAAATTTTCTATTTCATAGTTTTGAAATTAGTGAATTAAAACATAGGTATAGTCAAAGATGTATATAGAAGTTTATAACTCGATGCTACAAGTATTGGGTTCTAAGGTTTTTATCTTAAATATTCTATTTTTAAAGCACTTTTTTCCATCCCTAAAACTCTTATTTATTTGTAAACTTTTGAGAACCTGTGCACTTTACACTTAACAAATATCTTTTCATAAAGTTACGAAGCCACTACTATCCTTATGAATTACAACCATAATTAGTCCATAAATTTCTTTGGAGCGGTAAACTTTACAAGTAATAAATATCTTTTGTTAAGTTTGAATAAATTATTAATAAATTGATGTTCAACGGCAGCCAAGTCATTAAATATTAAACGGAATTCAAACCTTAACTTTGAGGATTTACACGACAGATCAGTTTCTTCATGAACCATTTTACAAAGCCCTGTGCTATGGTTTATTTAAAAAATAATTATAAACCTTACCTAAATGGCTTCTAGAGCCAAGCATTTCACAGCGGACTGGTACTCCTACGAGGAGAATTGTAGTAATACCCCTGAAAGTGCTCCTGAAGGCCAAAATAGGTATGGATGATATGATGAGCTGTGTACACAGGAGCCAGATCAAATTTCAAAACCACCTAATCCTCGTCAGAATCCTCAAAATACAGGGATCCGTGGTTAAATAATGCATATCTACCGCTGCTGGATCGTAAACTGGATCTGCTTTGTAGGGTTTTTGCCATTACAGAAATAGTATTTTTCTTTCTCAGTGGCCTGGCAATATCGGGGTTTTTGCCATCACAGCAAAGGTAATTTTCGTTCTTGCTATTTCGTTTTCGTCTTTGCGGCCCGGCTTTATTGGAGGTTTTGCCATCACAGAACAGGTAATTTTCCTCCTTGCAATTTCTTTTTCCATGTCCACAAATCACAGTGCCAAAACTAATCAATTGGCAATAACAAGCTCCCGCGAACACTGGCATCTCAGCTTTCGAAATCATCGATTTTCTGAACTTCGTTTTAACCTTTAACACAGTCTTCTCTGCCTCCAAAATCGCCAAATTCCTTGGTTTGCTTTCAGGCTCCGAAGCTAAAATTCTCACTTGCGATACTGGATCCACCTTCAATTCTGCAGAAATGACAAACGGATCAACCGTAGCAGGAATTGCAGTGCCATAGGAAATGGATCAACCCTAACAATAGTAAGAATGGTTGGCTACGGAGCCTCATTCTGCAAGATTCTTCAGCTTTGACCTGTGACACTCGGCTACAACATTTGGAAAGTGATAAGGTCAAGAAAATGTTGTAGCCGGTGTCAAAGGTGAAAGTGGAGAATCTCACAGAATGAGGCTTCGTAGCCAACCATTCCTACTATTGTTAGGGTTGATCCTTTTCTTAGTGCACTGCAATATTGAAAAGTGATATTTTTGCATCCGCTGGCAATCCATGCTGGAATAGGAAGGGGATCGCGTTGGCGGTCAAGAATGATAAGTGCTGCTGGTATCTTCGGGAAGAATGTCGGCATCATGCAGATTTCTTGGCAAAACCCTCACGGCACTGTAGGCAGAATTTCTAGGCAGATTCGGTTTCTTGAACGCTCACGGATGCATCTATAGCAAAGCTTCGGCTCTTGCTGCTTCTGCCCCTGCTTCTTCCACAGTTGTGTGTGTCTGCTTTCTCCCGTTAAGCCTCCTCGGTACAGTCGAAGCCGCTTGACATTTTTCCATTTCTGTTCTGTAAACGAACTCCATTTTTCTTTTGGCTTTGAATGAATCCGTTATCGCAATCAGAGTCAAATGTGAGGATTTCATGTACTGTTTGTCTTGGTGATTGGTTTTCGACTTTCCAAAGATCATTTATTGTGGCGTGGTACTGTATCTGAGTCTTCGTTTGTTTTTTGAATTCAGGAGTATGGGAGGGAGGTTCTGTAAACAATTTTGTCAATGCCAGCAATCATGGCTATCTTTCTTTTTGGTTTTTTTCAACCGATGGTTTGCATGGAATATTGTACCGTCCATTATTTATGATTGCTACTAATTATAATTTAAATAAAATTTGAGAACAAGCATGGCCGTCATGACATTACATTATCAAATAACATTGAATAAACATTGTACCATTCAGTATAATTTCAGATTTAGAAGTGGTAAAATGATTATTATTAATTATAATTTAAATAAAAGTGAAGAACTGAAGCAACAAGCATGGAACATCATACTGTCCATTATCCATTATAAGTTAAATAAAGCTAGAGAACAAGCAAGACATTTTCAAAATGGCTTTATTCAAAGAAATCACAGATTTTTTCCTTGTGTACAACAATGACATTTTTAATCAATTCCAGTCACTTAAATTTTCTTCCATGCATAAGTTATAAATTTCTGGTGCGTTTGTGACTTATAGCATTTTAAAGATTTGATTTCTTTATTTATGGTAATATGATTATTATTAATTATATAAAGAGATGACATCCATTACTAAGATACCATTGCACAAAATTGAGTAGGGAAATGCAACTTTGGGAACCATGTTCAAATTACCAAAAAGTTTATATTTGATAGTGGAAAAACACTAATTATATGGGAAGATTATAGTTGTTATTGAGATGTCAGTGGGAAATTATCAAAATATTTACAGTTAAACATGAAAACTTAGGTAGGAATATTCAATTTACATTTAACCACGGAATTTGATTGGATCATGCATGAACACTCATCATTGGCATTATTGTCGGGGACTTTTGTTTGTGGAATGTGCGCTATTTAAGTCTAAGTGAAAAACATTAATATTGTTGTACGAACTTAAAGGTCCATCTCATTCCCACTATACATAAAATTATAAAAGCACACTGCCAATTTCATTTTGTTTTGCAAAATGTCTTCTTCTTCTCGCAAGCCTGAAGATACTAAACCATCGGTCCCACAAGAATGTAAGGTGGCATACACTCATCCAGATGAGTTTGTGCCAGATTTCACCTTCATCTTACATTAGGATGAACAAATGCGATGGTGTGATATGGAGGGCAACATTGTCTTGCCCCCCGATAGATCTATGTCCGAAATGCTATTTAAAACCCTTAAGAAGTTGGGCATAGCAGATCTTCATGAAGAATATGTTGTGGATGGATACGACACTCAGAACTACTGTCCCACTGAAACACAACGTAAATGAGATAAACGTTAGGAGAAACTCGATGAAGCTACAAAGGGGAAACATTATACTAACCCTTTGTTTCTACTAGATCAAGAGGACAATGAGGATCCTCCTTTGGAAGATTCTCAACATGAAGATTCTCCACCCCCTGCTACTAATGGCAAGGGTGTGAACATGACCTTGCGATCAACTATTCATAAACTGGGGTCAGGAAAGAGTGATAGCCAAGGTAGGGTCTTGGGTAAACATTGTAGCAACAAGGGATCTAAGGATGGTGATTATAATAAGTGTAAGAGTGGTGGTGGACACCGTAGTGGCAGTGGTGGTGGTGGGCCACCTTCCTCTTCATCCTCTTCATCCAATTCCAAACATTCCTCTTCATCTGACGGTTCTCATGAAAGTCACCATTGAAACAACTATGATGAAGGTGATCAATGAAAAAATAATGACTGTGAAAGCCACCAAAATCGAAGGGGTGGCCGAAACCATCATCAGCGTCATCAACGTAGTGATGATGATGAACCTTTATTGGTGACTCACACTATGCTTAATATTGTAGAGGTAGTAAAAATCTTGGCCAGGCATATGAAGGATAGTCAGATCAAGTGCCTAGATATGAACAATATCCCAAGATTTGAGAGGGGACATAATTTTGATCCACAAACACATCTACAAGCTTTTCAAGATGCCTGTGTGTTATAGAACATAGAGAATGAGTGGCAGAGACTCAAGCTTTTTCCAAGGATACTCATTAAGGAAGTTGAAAGTTGGTATCAGTCTTTAAAGCCAGAATCTATCTGTAGATGAAGTACCATGTTAGAACTATTCAATGACAAATACCAGACATACTTCAAAGTGTCTAATCTGAGAAGGCAAATCCAAGGCTGGAAACAAGAAGCACATGAACCCTTGGATGCTGCCATGGGTCAATACTATTTACTCCTACATGGATGCTTTGGCCATGGTTACTTTCAGAGAGAACAACTTCGCCACATTATAGATGCGCTCATAGCAAAAACAAAAAGAACCCTTGGGATATATGCCCAAGGAAGATTGTCTGAAATGAGAGATCATCACATCCAAAGGTTAATTGAACAGGTAGCAAAAGAAGAAGCTCAGTTACAAAAGAGGAAAAGTGCTAAAGAATATAATAGGGATCCTTTCATTAGAAAATGATAGGTTCGATTTTGTGACAAGGAGGAGTTACCACTTGATGAAGTGGTGAACATCAAGATCTTGCCCATCCAAAAATCCATTTCTAATATTTCAACCAAGGTTGGCAAGTTATGGGAATTTTTGGATGAAAAGTTTCAAACTACTTTAAAGATTACTGAAGAATCCAAAGAGCAAAATAGTGATCATAATCACAGGAGGTGAAAAGATACTAAACGTGCCTACCAAAAAGGTAAGGGCAAAGCTGCTGTAGTAGAGGAAGTTGTGGAGTCTGACTCTGATGATGAAACCGAATGTGACATCTGTCAATATAAACATCCAAAGAGATGTTACCTTGTGGTGTCACACTTACAAGAGTGTATACATTGAATCCTTGCCTAGCAAGTAGGAAAGCTCCAAGACTATTGCCTTACACTCAAGGTAGTCCAAGATAGTTCCACTAGCAACAACAACCTTACTAGCCAAGTGGAGCTCCTTTGCAATCATACGAACAATACCAATAGTGGTATCAACCCCAAATGTGGGAAATGACACCACCAAGGCAGCAGTACCCTTATAGGCAAGTAGATCTATATGGGTGCTATGTTCAACAGCCTGTCTCCCCTAGAAGTTTTGCGAGTCATGCATCATTCTAGCATCACTATTATCCTCCAAAGTACCACTGAGCACATTCACCATCTACTTGAGGGGGAAACCCATATTTGTATCCTTATCATCCTCCAAATCTCTCTACACCTACACCTACACCTTCAACTTAGTTACTTCCTACTCCATCCATGCAGGGTGAAATTCCTCCATAGCCGTAACAATGAAATGCTACAAGGGCTATACACTCACAACTAGTTTTTCAACCAAGTGGTCCAGATAATTGATCAAGAAAATGACCTTTCTTTTGGCCCAATAGTCCTCTCCAGCCCTCACAACCTACTTTGGCTAATCACCCTACATCTTTAGCATCCTCATCCTCTGCATCAAATACCTTCAAGTGCCCTTCAAACTAAGTGTCACCTAGGATTTGCACTATAATGTTAACCCACGCTATTTCTGATTGGATTAAGGCTAGCAACCTTCCTACAAAAAGATCTAATCTAGGAAGTCCACTTATCTACCTATAGATTGCTGAACAAGAGCCATGCAAAGCTCTTCTTAACTCTAGTTCTAGAGTTAACCTCGTCTCCCATGATATGTACAAGGTTTGAAACTACCAAATCTTAAGAAGAGCAACATCTATATAGAATTAGTAGATCAGTCGATTATTGTCCCTTTAGGATTAGTAGAGGACATTGTGAATATAGTCTATGGGTGGTCCTATCTTGCTGATTTTCTGGTAATTAAGGTGGACAATTGCAAAAGTGACTTTCCCATCATTATGGAAAGGGCTTGGTTAAGCACAGTTGATGTACAAATGGGAATAAGGGACCTACCCTTAGAAATATCCAAGGAAAATGAGCTAGGAAAAATTGAGAAGAAACGTATTTCATGCGTCGCATATAGTGATAATAGGTGCAATTGTGTGCAAAAGATTTGGTCCATCAAGAGAACATATATTAAGGCATGTAATCAATGTGCACAAGAACTTAATATTCAATGGTGTCTGTACGTTGTAGCCACAAAGCAAGAGTGCACCCAGTGGCTAATAGCTAATTCAGATAGCAACACAATCTGCATGGAGCCAACTAAGAGCCTAAAATGTACATATGTTAAAGGCATAAACAAAATTGAACAAGTTTATTTCCAACTCTCTAATGAAGATGATGATACCTATTGGGGAGAGTTGGAGATCTTTGATCACTTCAAGCAAGAGCCCTTAGAACTAAAAAATTTACTAGATGATATGGAGTATGCATATCTAAAGAATGGTAAACTAGTAATCATTAATGACAAACTTGCTTCTAAACAAAAAGAAAAGTTGGTGAAAGTGATGAATAAATGGTCAACAACATTTGCTTAATCATATCTAGATCTAACAGGAATCATTCCAAGGATATGCCAGCATTGCATCTACATTGACTTGGCCATGAAGCCTAGAAGGTAGCCATAGAGGTGGTTGAACCCCCAATGAAAACAAATTGTCAAGGAGAAGATAGAGCAACTCCTCATATTGTGGATAGTGAGTGGGTTAGCCCACTTGTAGTAGTACCGAAGAAGGATGGAAAATGGTGGGTTTGTATCAACTTTAGGCTATTAAATATGGAAATGTTTAAAGATCATTTTTCTTTACCATATTTGGGCATTGTTATTATAGTTTTTCGGACAGTTATAGTGGCTATAACCAAATCCAAATTACATCAGAAGACTAGGCCAAGATAACATTCACAAGTCCCTGGGAATCTTTTGCATACTGTAAGATGCCATTTGACCTATGCAATGCCCCTGCAACATTTCAATGCTTGGTCCTGAGTATCTTTCAACAAAAAATTGATAGTGGTGTTGAAGTTTTTATGGATGACTTCTCCACCTACGAAGTTACATTCAAGCAAGCCTTGGACCTACTTAAGCAAGTATTGACGAGATGTGTAGAGACAAACCTATGGCTCAACTGGCAAAAGAGCCATCTCATGGTTCAAGAAGGCATTATGCTAAGGTATCAAATTTTGTAGAAAGGGATTGAGGTAGACCTAGAAAAGATAAGGATCATCCAAAGAATAACATGCCAACAAGAGATTGTTAAAGATGTCCAGTCATTCCTTGGACACACTAGTTACTACCGACGATTTATTAAGAATTTCTCTAAGATTACAAAGCTGTTGGTAGAACTTACAAAGAAAGATGCACCTTTCATTTGAACCAAGGAATGTGAACATGCATTACAACAATTAAAGGAGAAACTTGTAGAAACACCAATGCTATGAGCACTAGATTGGTCCAAACCATTCCATATCATGATAGATGCATCTAACTATGCTTTGGGAGCAATGCTCATGTAGATGGACGATAAGAAACGTTCATATTATATCCACTACACAAGTAGAAGCATTTTGGGGGAATAGTTAAATTACACCACCACGGAGAAAGAATTAATGATAGTTGTATACATGCTTGAAAAGTTTAGAAATTATGTGCTAGGTTATAAGGTATTTGTACTTACAGACCATAGTGCAATTTGCTTCCTTATGAATAAGTTGATGGTGAGCCCTCATGTTATATGGTGGCTTTAATCTTGTAGGAATTTGATCTTACTATGGTAGATCAAAAAGGGACCAAGAATGTGATCATTGACCACCTCTCTTGCTTAAGATGGGATAACAAAGACGAGGAGAGTCCACTCTCTGATCAGTTTCCAAATGAACTCCTCTTTACTAGAGCAATAAATGAATGAATGCTTGAAAAAGCAATATGGTATAATGGCATCGTCACGTATCTTCTCACTCAAGAGATGCCACAAGACTTGGATTTTAGGAAGAAGCAACAATTTCTTCATCAAGTCAAATACTTCATGGAAATCAACAAACACTTTTACAAGGGGTGTGCTGATGGCCTGTTCTGTTGGTGTGTTCCTGACGAAGATCAATTGTGCATTCTCCACAATGTGCATGAAGGGCCTTGCAAAGGCCACTATACAAGAAGATACACGACCATAAAAATCTTGATGGTAGGATACTATTGGCCCACAATCTTTAGGGATGCCCACCATTTTGTCAAGTCTCATGAACATTATCAACGTGATGGGCGAATGACCATTCGTATGGAAGGTCCTTAATTATGGATTCAACCACTGGAACCTTTTGACATATGGGGCATTGACTTCATGGATCCCATCACACGCATGTCTAATGGGAAAGCATATATTATAGTAGTAGTTGACTACTACAAAAAATGGGTAGAAGCAATAGCCATTATTGATTATACATCATCCACTACTACCAAATTTATACAACAAAATATAGTGAATAGGTTTGTGGTGCCATGTTCACTAATTTATGATAATGGAACTCATTTCATAGGTGCCACATTTAGAAAATTAATGCAACTCTTGGGGGTAGAACATAAATTAACAACACCTTACCACCCCCAAGCCAATGGTCAAGCAAAGGTAACCAACCGGGAGATTACAAAAATACTAACGCGAACCATTAGCAAATATAGGAAGGACTGGAGGTCAAAAATTAATGATGCTCTCTAGGCTTATCGTTCAACTTGGAAACTTTCTATTGGATATTCTCCCTATGAGTTAGTGTATAGGAAACTTTCAATGCTTCCAATTTGATCCAAGCTCTGTACACTCTCCATGACCAGTGATCTAAACCTTGACCTAAGTTTAGCACAGAAAGAAAGATTGATCAATCTAAACATGCTAGAAAAAAATTTCTTAGTGGCCCTATCCTTGAATGTGGTGAATAAGGCATTCAACAAGTAGCTTCATGACCTTAGAATTAGGAAAGTAAAACTTCAACTTGGAGATTAGGTTTTTTATTGGAACGCCACACATGTGCCCCAAAAGACAAAATTTTGAACATTGTGGAAGGGACCTTATATAATTGATCAAACCTTTCCCTCTAGGACCATGATAATTTATGAACCTAACAACCTAAATAAAAAGCAGTTGGCCAATATCCAACAAGTCAAACCTTTCCTAGAACCAAGGCTAACTAGTGTAACTACCATGTCAACAAATGGACAATCACATTCTATTTTTTGAATATCCTCCCTCCAACTCAGTCATGGGGGAGATGGACATTTGTGTTGACCATTATCATGGCCTCTCAATTTTTCTACCTTTTTTTTTTCACATTTTTGATTTTACAAATTTTTGATTTTCAAATTTTTCTAATTTTATACCATTTTCAGTACCTTTTAACTTTCTTGATTATTTTAAACTTTCTTATATATTTTACTTTATTTTTTCCTTTTGTTTAAGTGTGGTATTTTTTCATTTTTACTAATAAATCTGCTTTATTGTTGCAGGACACAATGCTGTTGTTGTTGTTTAATAATGATGGTTTGTGCTTAATGTGTGATTGTCGATGTTTAGTTTCTATTTTTGAATTCTAATGTCTGATGAATTTGACATGGTTTATTTTTCATGGAATAGGCAATGAGTCCATGTCATCCATTCATCCATCCAATGAACTCTATGGTTTTCCTTATTTATGGAATTTAAAGTTCCTTCCATTAAAAGAAACTTTTAATCAATTGATGACCTGGGTAGTTCTAGAATTAGGAAGGATTCAAAGGTTTGTAAAGGGTGTGACTTCAAGGGGACTCAATACTCTTTGTACTTCTCTCTTCTTGCTTGAGTGCTTGAGTGTTTTTTGTGGACTTCTTACCATTCCATAGCACCCAATGATAGGAAGACAAATAACGTCAATGGAATCAGTCTTAGAGTGGCGATGCGAAGTCACTAAAAGTGGATGGTTTTGGTTTGGATTGAGGATGGAACTTCTTAGGTCATTTTAACCACAAAATTTCACAAGGGACTTCTTATGAACTTAATTTGGAACTCCATTCCACCTTCTCTATCATCCATCCATGCTACCATAATTCACCTCATTGTCAGGTTCTATGTTATGCTTTATGTCTTAGTTTGATGTGTTGGGATTCTTGAGTGAATTTTTTTTGGTTGGTCCTTAACTTGTCATGATCATTAAATTGACTATGGGACCCACAAACCCCTTAGTTGAGGTTATGCAAGGGTAAAAAAGGCATGAGCCTGTTATGGGGAGGATCCACTTACATAGCTTTTGGGTTGATTAGTTAAGGTTCCTTACCTTTGACATTGCTACAATCCTATATTTTGTATTTTCCATTGTGTAATCCACTCAGTACTCCTTAATCTTTCATTGCATTCATCCATTAAATTAATTTTTCTCCATTTTTTCAAATTTATGAACTTCAACACCCTCTTCTCATGATTTCATACTATTCTTGGTCTTCTAAGCTTTCATTTGATCCCAATTTCATCAAAAAATTCCTTGTATTTTAAATGTTTGACCAAAGTCAATGGAAGTCAACAGTTGCATCAATGAGGCCTCGTCGATGTAGCTGATTGCATTGATGAGGCCTTATCGATGAGGCCTCATCAATGTAGTGAAAAAATACTATATATACCACTGAACACTTCTAGAGCCCAAAATTTTGCAATTTGCTTATAACATAGGGAAATTTTGTAATTTCTCAAAGCCCAAAATCTTATAGAGCCCATAACTTTCAAACTGTTTGTCCAAATCACTCCATTTTTCGATCATGTACTTATTGAAGGTAAGATCTTTATCATGGGGGCCACAAACCTTAAAGTTTTTGATGAAAAATCAATGGAATTTTTTTTAAAAAAATTCTTAACTTCCCTAAAGGGTTAATAACCTTAACCATATATAAACATCAACTTTTTCTAAGTTAACACATAATAACACATGAAATAAATAATAATTGAATTCATTAAATTAGCCATAATCATAACTTAACCAAGTGTAATATCCTCAAGTGTTAAGGCATCCCAATTGTTTTAAGGTTACACAATGATTGCTAATCCATGGTCTTATTGTGATTATAGATGGTGCCCAAAGAAAAGCGTCTATAGGAAGGAGAACCCTCACAACCATGAGAGAAATGACATGGAGCTAGAAGGGGCCAGTAGGAATAAGGCCAAGAACAACAAGAGGTAACCCATGTAGCAAGACCTCTTCATGAGGAACTTGAAGTGGAATTTATTTGACAAATTCTAGAAGAAGAAGTGCCTATCGAATAATCCCAAAAAGGAGAAGTGCTTGGACCTATGCCAAGGCTTGAGGTCACTTTGACTTAAGCCTGCCTAAACATCATCAAGTCCCAAGAAATCCAAAGATCAGTTCTTCAAGAGAAACTTTGGGCCATTCTTGGAAAAAGCTCTAGAGGATGTCAAGACACAATTGCAAGCATCTTCCATGTGGCCAGTCATCACGTCCAGTGGGGAATGGTACATGGGAGAGATCTATCTGTTCTAAAATAGCTGAAGGCTAGGGTTTCTTGTAAAAATCAAGGACATTCAAGTGTCCTACTCAACAGAGGCTATTGAATAGGTGAAACACCACTAATTTTGGCCTAGCACTTTTAGACAAGAATCAAGCTAAGTCATGCTGCTGCCCAACATGAGTATAGCGTGACCAAACTTGGAGGCCTCCGAAACAGCCCCCGATGGTCCATGATTCAACAAGCAAGGTTCTCCTAGGGTCCACAGGTGAATGCACCAACTTCCAGCATCTAGAATCAAAATTTTCAGGTTCAAAATGTTTGGTTTTGGCTAAGTACACTTTGGTTACTTTTTTAGAAGCTGCACAGCGTAAGGATCAGCGTCACGAACTTTTGGAGCCCCGAAATTGAGTTCAAATAGGCCGAAATCGAGCACAAGGACCCCCCATGACCTTCACCAAGGTCCCCAGCAGCTCCTAGCCTCTAGAAAATCAAGATTAGGGTCTCAAATGTGCCATTTTGACTTGGTGATGCTGGGGTTACTTTTTAGACGTTGCACAGCGTAAGGATCAACGTCACCAATTTTTAGAGCCCCAAAATTGAGCCAAAATGACTTGATTTTAACGGTGTAAGTCGTCCTCAAGGTCCACTATTGATAACTATGGGTCCCAGCCTTTAGAAATTCTAGATTCCAGCTCAAAATTGCAAGTTTTGGAGGTCACACTGCAGGTCACACTGTAGGTCACATTGCAAGTCACGCTGGATGCTAGACAAGCGAGGCGGTGTTAATCCTTCTTGATTTTCTTTTTCAAGAAATCTATAAAATGGAAAAGGGATATGAAAGCCCATGCAAAATCAGGCCAAATATTCAGCAAAAGAAAAAAGAAATATAATTTTTCCAAGTGGGCCAGAGTTGGAGCTAATCTTTTTAAATTTTTAAATTTTTTTTATCGCTTAAGGGCTTGTATTTCTAATTTGTATTTTTTTATGGGCTTGAATGACCCACAAATTGTAAAATACATTGAACCTGGTCAAAGAAAACCCTAGGAAAACCCTAGCCCAACCCTATAAATACCCTATCAATTCACACAAACTAGAGGAGGCAGCAAGAGAGGAGGACAAGAAGAAGAAGAAGATTGGAAGAGGTAAATATTTGAGAGCTTGGCAATTCTGAAGGAAGACAGAACTTGCAATCCTTGGGCACTCGGCACATCTGATTGTTGGCTTCCAAGTTCTTCTCACGTTCATCCCATTTCATCGTCGCATCATCGTGTCATATCTTTTCGGGGCTAGGCATTTGACTTGCCATCCACACTTGTGCAACTACACTTTGACTAGTGCACATTTTTTTAAACAATATAATACAGTTCATTATTGCCTCCCATTTACATTATTTAGTTTTATTTATGCTTTACAAATATAACTTTGTTTATACTTTATTCATAATTCAGTACGTTTTATTTACATTTCGTATCGTTGTCTACATTCCATTTACATTCTGTTTACGATAACCCCAGCGCTAGCTGTAGCTTACGCTCGGGGAAGTCCTTGGTTGATTTGCGTGCAAACCATCCAAGGCACTCTGCCTTCGTTTACTTTTTCAGCTTGCCCTTGGGTGAAGGCAGGGTCAGCTGTGGCTGCCCAACGATCTCTCAGTGTCTGTTTCCCTTCCAACCTTACACCGACAATTTTTGGCGCTAGAAGGAGGGCCACTTTCTCTTGTTATTGGTTAAAACCTCACTACCTATCAAAACTCATCCATCTTGCCCATTTGAGTCTCTTCATCCCTGTTTATCACACTAAGCTTGTGTCACCCCACGCTACAACTGCTTCCGATCCAACTCCATTCGTCTACCCTAGTCCATTCACGTTTATCGTGGAATCCTCCCAAATCAACCTAGTAACACTACCAATTGCTGACTTTGGGGCTGAAGCTTCAAACCTTGTGACTGCTACAGAATCCATAACCATTATTGAACACATAAATCCTCAAGGCCCTACATGCCAATCCCTCAGGCTACAGGGCAAAGGCCCCATTCACACAACTCTTACACCCAAACAGTATAATTTTATCTGTGTCAAAATCTAAGCCAACCTACCCATTGATCGTGTAGAGAGGAAAGCGAAGTGAGAATATGAATTCATCCACAAAGGAGGACGTGAGTTTATCCCTTCAGCTTTTGACATAATCCCACTATCTAAAAACCATCATAAACTCATATCCCAACTTCTTATGACTAGAAGTCAAGCCTTACAACTACCTCCCATAGAGCCTCAAGACAAAGAAGATGACTTTGCAGCCCAATCTGAACATGGAGAATCATACCATACCGTTAGTCCCCATGCCTACATAAACCCATTATTCCATCCTTTTCTAGAAGAAACTATGCTTCCTCCTTTATCCGCAAGCACTCGAGCACCAATTTCTCGACAAGAGGTACCTACTTCCATTCCTATCTTCTCTGTACCCAATAATTTTCATTTTGATGCGTCTACTTCCATCATTCCTCCACCAGTGCAGTCCTAATAACTCCCCCAAACCAACGCAGGGTCAATCCTCCAACCTCAAGTAATTGGAATACCGTCATTCATACCAGCTTCCACATCCACCCATTACATACCCCAAATGCAGATTCATGGAGGACCATTAATTACTCCAACCCAACATGTCCGAGGAGTTACCTCACAACCTGTAGCTGGGCAGTGGGCTCCACCGATAGTCTCAGTCCCGAATACCATCCCACCACAACAAATTTTATCCCAACAACCTTTCTTTCCACAAACAATGCAACAATTAAATCATTATCATCCACAATCCACTCAATCCACTGGTTTGCCTATTGCCCAAGAATGGGCAGACACACAAAAAATGATGCACTCGTTGGTAGAAGAACTAAAACGCCTTAAAACTTTCAACAATGAGGAAGTCAACGTACTA